>VZRU01016807.1:266606-318622 GCA_013398155.1 Pedionomus torquatus | reverse complement strand
TAAAATAAAATAGAAAAAAAACACAAAAAAAAAAACAGCAAACCATAATGTAACAGAACAGGAAAGGGAAAGGGATGGTATTGTGCAAAACTTTAAATTACTTCAAGTTTAGTGTTGAAGTTCATCCCCGGCATATACAGAGGAACAGTTTGTGTGCACAAAGACATTTAACTGTACAGAGAAGTTATCCGTACATGTACAAAGCTTCCAGTGCTATAGAGGATGAAAAGGGCAGGAAATAAAAGCTGAAGGTTTACTGTGTAGTGGGGATGAAATGCTCAAAGGCTACAGCATTTAGTACGTGTTGAAGTCAGTGTGATTCTTAATATTCTTGATAATGAAGAAGAGAGGTTTTTTTCCTTTTTTTTTTTTTTTTTTTTTTTTTTTTTTTTGGCTTGCCTCAGTCATACTACTAATTATTTAGTGGTCTTTCAAACCTTTTGTAATCACGACTTGAGAAAGCACTGAAAGATATTAATTCTTAGCCATGTGTCTCATAAATGAAGGCCATTCTGCTATACTTAATGACAAGGCTGAGGCAGCAAGATGTCATTTGCTTTTTTCTCGGTTTTTAAATTGCTTTCTAAATGAACTACAGCTGTGAGGGCCAGGTGCTGTGATCCCTTTAGAAAGATCAGGAAATGATGAAATCCAAAATTTCAAAGTGTGATGGATGTCAGCTCCCGATTTGGTGTGTGTGTGAGGTCACCCCCATGCACCTGGTGCTATCTCCACAGCAGAATCACTTTACTGTGGAAAAAAAAAAAAAAAAAAAAAGATGCACATGTCGAGTGTAAGAGTAACAATATGAGATGCAGTTTATAATTATCCCTTTGTTTTCGCCTCATCGAGATGGAAATGATGGATATACAGTGTGTGTGCTTCTTGTTCTAGGTGGTGTGGAGTATATTAAAGCAAGTTTTTAGTTAAAATAACCAACATGGCTGGGTAGTGAATTGAGCAGCCACTATTATTTATTAGAAAAATAAGAACTCACTGACTAACTTTACTTAATTAGAAATTGTAGCTGCAAGGTCAAGATCTCTATTAGCTAAAATTTATTTTACAGAACATGGCTTGGAAGGTGACTAAGGTACACTATAGCATACAATGTTTTTGTTGCAGCTACTCCAGGCTTTTTATCTGACCCTGCAATAATTCAAGAAGATTGACCAAAGCTTTTTAAAACTCACTGTTAAAATATTATCCCTTTCTTTATTGACAATATAACTTCAACCTAGAAAATCAGCACACAGTCTTAGCAAGAGGGACACCCTCTCAGGGAGATGAACATAAAACACAAACACTGAAAGATGGACTCCATCTCTCCAATACTGTCATTTGACAAGCTGCTATGTTGCAGTGGCTACTACAGATTCTGGGGTATTTGTGGACATTGCCAACTGCTTCCCCCATTGTACACCTCCTTACGTATTGGCCAAATTGCTCCTCTGAACCAGCACAAAGACTTATCCACTCTGGCAAGCCACCAAAACCATCAAGTCCACAAAACACAAGATATGTCAAATTCAGCCTCTGTACTGTCCAACTGCAGCACAAATCAAACCATTCAGAGGCAGTATTCTCTGCTGTGTAAGGATATATGGCTTCTTTGGCTGAGTTTTAGTAGCAGACAAGTCAAAAATAAAACAGCTCTACCACAAGTTTTCCAGGGACTGTTCTGTTTTGGTTTGTTTTTTAGCAGATTAATCCTTTTTGAAAAATACATAGTTTAATATTAAACACATCTGGGTGCTGGACTTCATTAAGAGCTCATCCTCAGTTCTCAAAGCTCCTGCATTGTCAAGCCAGATTAGAAGGTTTTTGTGAGCAGAATTATGACTCCCAGTACTTTGTCATTATTCCATAAAGCAGAGTCAAAGCAATGTGGAGAAATGTGAATAAAAAATTAAATTACTGAGTGTAGATGGAAACTTCAAAACAGGGCCATCAGATCTTCACAATGAATGACTGGGATGTTTGCTTCAAAAAACATTGTGTTTATTACCTGTGGTGAAAATTCTTTGTTTGCTAGGGATTTTAGTGAAATTCCATTGATTAGAGAAGCACCATAATGTGTCAAAGAACTGTCTACAAAACTGCCAACTCAGACAAACCGTTTTATGATTCTTCTAAAATAAACTACATACACCTAATTACTTGTCTACATTTTGAAAGGAGGAAAAGTTTTGAAATACCTACCTTAGAGTCACATACTGGGGAAATTATGTTAGCATTTTATTTGTTGAGAAAGCAGAACACTCTATGTTTGCCTAATCACATGAATTTTATGGGTTGTCATTATCAAAAGAAGTTCACAACACCTATTTACTCACAGATTTCCAAGTGATCCATTACCATGAATAAAGAACCATTAGTAGGTCTTCAATCGGAAGGATAGACAAGGGATTGTTCCTAAGTAAGTAGCAGTGAGTTATGGGTACAAACATGTCTAAAATCCTGATATAGAAGATCAGAAAACTACGATTTTTTTATGAATTTACAAAAGATTTTGACCCAGACTAGCTTCAAGACTTTCAGATTAACAAAGAGAGCATTTGGCCATTGAAATGGATGACAAGCCTTGACCTAAGAGATACCTGCATGATTTGGGAGAAAGTTTTCTTTGAGCCTTTCCATCAGCTCGGTATTTGGACCAAAGATACAAAGAGTATATGAGGTTTTATGTCAGATTGGTTCAACTGTGGTATCACCCAGCTGATTTTTTTTTAGGCAATTAGCTGCAGGAAAAAGGGATCCTTTATGTAGATCCATACTCTAATAAGAGGATCCTATTGTCTCATTTCATGTCAAAGTACGCTTTTAAAAGACATTTTTCCTATACACAGGAATGGCTGAACAGGGTCCCATATCCTACATACAACAACAGTCAAAAATAAATAAGGAAGATTCAAGCATATTTCCCCTGAAATTTTTCATGCAGAGAACCATTTGGTCATTGCTAATGAAGACAGCTTTATTAAAGTTCTGGACTTTAATAAGCAAGTTTTGGACTGCAATCCACTGCTATCTGATCTTTACAAAGTATTTAGAAAAAAAAAACCCAAGAGTAGGCAGAAATAGACTCTAAACAAAATCCCTGGATTGAGACGCTCCTGGGTTATGGGGCTGTCAGTGTTACAAAACTAATTCCTCTGAAGATCAGTTTTGGAAATGTCTTTTTATCTGTATCAAAATCTATACCAAACCTCCAGATTTCATGTGTCTGAAATCCAGACTCAAAGTCTGTGGTATGAACCTATTTCTGTCTTTCTCTTGGTTCAGTTTGTGGGAAACATTGTGAGAAATTGAATTCACAGATACCTTGTATAATGATAAAGTAATTAAAAATTTAAAAAAGGAAAAAGAAACTTTAACTGCACCACCCTTCAGTCAATTGTTAACCCCTAGGGGCCTGCTAATTTTTCCAAGACAGCTGCAACAAAACAGCTTTATCCATCCTCATGCTTATATTCTTTAATGGCTTTAATGTAGTTAAAATGACCGGGATTTCTAATGGTAAAAAATTCTCTAAAATTACCCATTTTAAATAGTTCCAGGTAGTTATTTTACATTGTTAAATTATTTTTTTTTTTGGGTCGTATTCAGTTGTAGTACAACTTGACCTACTAGGAGAGCAGGGGGAGAGGAGTCTTTTGTAGACAGGCTTGAATATATGGTTCCATGGATCAGCTATTTGTTAATTTTATGCAGACTGTCTCCAGTTTCTGCATCTCACAGTTTGGGCACAACAGGAGGTGACACTGTTAACTGTTACTCTTTTCACTTACTTTTTTTCCCCCAGCTGAACATAAACATATCATTACACAGTTACACTACACTATATTTAGAGTAGATTTTTAACTATCTATTAGATAAAAAGACTAGAGCTGAGCTAAAATACCTGGAATGAACTGGGAAGGTCTAACAGAATGGTACTACCCACAGAAATTCTGGTGTGAGTCAGGTATTTCAACGCTGTGATGATGCTATCTGTTTCACTTGCTCCTGAGACTTCTCTGATGTGACTGGACGAACTGAGTCTGTGTGGTGTGGTGAGTGGGGTGGCTGTCAGTAATTTGTGTTGTCTGGGTACAAATAGTATGGGGCCACTGCGGTGGGCTCCCTGGATGGGAAAGGAGATTACATATCACCACTAAGTTCCTCAGAGTCTTCACCCTCACTTCCCCCCTGAGGGCAAGGACTATGTCTAGATCGTGAAATCTGGGAACGTGTCCTAAATTTGACGGCATCCTGGCAGCATCAGAAGGGCACCTGGGCCTGCTTCTTGTATCTCTCTCTCCAATATCTGGCTCCTTTCAGTGAAAACACAGGTCTGTAGCCAAGAGGAAAGCTTTAGATATTCCAGTAAATCCCCCAGTTTGGATATTCCTGGGATAAGACTCAGGAACACGCTGTGGAGCGCATTGGTTCCACTGTGTAACTCAACCTGCACGCCTCAATTTCTGCCAATGTGTGAACACATAATCATTAAAATCTTGATAAGATTAAGTTATTGCCACTGTAACCTTGGCAAAAGACTGGCCAGACATTGTATCCCGCAGAGATGCCCTGAACACTGAGATTTGCTCACTGCATTTTTACCCGCTGGGACCATGGGAAAAAGGATGAGGAAGATGTGTCCACCCAGCCCCCATTTGATGAGCAAGTTAAGGAATTCACCTAAAAAATGAAGTCTCTTTTTCATATCTCATCTGAACATGATCTGAAGCACAGATTCAAGTGTCAGTCATCAACATCTGAACTGCGTATTTATGAACCAGTCTTGCAAATTCTTCACGTGGATCTCTATCTTTGTCTTCTGTAGGAACTGTTCTGCTTTGTAAAATGATGAGATAGACTGAACTTGAGACCTGAACCCTTCCACATACCAATTCAGTGCTGCAACTTCTTGTATAAAGATCTTTTTGTTCTGGCTTTTCTGTTTGGTTTTTTTTNGTTTTTGTTTGGTTTGGTTTGGTTTGGTTTGGTTTGGTTTTTTTCACAAGGAAAAGGTGTACCTGGCTAAGGCATCTAGCTCTGATGACTGAGAGTGTTAAAATACATTCCATGTGTTCAAGTCACTCTCTATGCTCTTCCACATTTGGATACAATATTTATAATAAGGAACATACATATACCACTTAAAAATGTAGCATTTGCCAGCAGTTCCCATATATCTGAGAATACTGTGCTTTTCCTCTGTGTTCTGAATAAGAAGTATTATAAACTCATCATCCTTAGGTGATAGTCGGTAAGTAACTGATTATTCAGTGACTTCTCCTTGGTTGTAATCCTCTGTTTATCCCTGGGGAAAGTAAAACAACTTTTTTAATATACTTAGCAAATTTATTTTGTTGGTGGCCTGTTTCTTACAATGCAGAGGTTTCCTACATAAAGCTTGACAGCTATAAATAACTACATGGAGCAAAGTAATCTCTAAAGTAATTGTATTAACTCAAATGAGGTCAGCTGAAGTATAAATTGGACTCTGTGATGCTTCAGTAATATAGCTGACTAGTACAAAAGAGGAGTCAGCCACCCAAGATTGAACATCTTTCTCTGAGAAACAGAGGCTTAATGGGGGAGTACCTATACTGACGGTAAATGTTCTGCTTATGTATCTGAGCTGTTATATACTGTTTTCTACATGTTCAGTCTTAAATACACCCTGGAAAAGAAGTGCTACAAACATTGCCTGTCTTAGACATCTGTGCTCCACTTGGAGTCAAAGTATCTGAGCATCCTTACATTGAGCCTCGGGTACCCTGAGAAAAAAAGAAATGCAAGTGTTTCCTTCTTATTCATAAAAAACAAGGTGCCTATTTTAAAAAAATACTTTAAGAATTGTTCCTCTGCTGGAAATGAATATCAGGTTTCAAGTAATTATTGACATTTTAATTTTAATGCTGGGTGCTGCTTGGCCAGCACACTGCCTCGTTGTGCTGTCCCCATTCTAACATAATAATCAGTGAAATATGTCTATGACCTGGATTAGGGAACTGACTTGGCTTTAAAAAAAGCCCCCCTCACAATTTCTGTGTTATGGCATTGTTATTTTTTGGAGGCAGAACTTTTCCCTGATTTGGCACAGCATGAACAGCAAATGAGCTGACATCCCTGAAGGATGGGTCTATGGTGCACAGAGAGGGTTGGTGTACCCTGAGCCCAAGCTTCTGATGCAAACAATATATCATCAAACCATTCCCTTATCTTTATATGAGAAGAAAAGGATGGATGGATGGATGGATGGATGGATGGATGGATGGATGGATGGATGGATGGATGGATGGGAAGAAACAGATTAAGAGATTACTGACTTTCTTATACTGAAAAGAAAATCAGTACTCTTGAGGATATATGATCTTCAGACCATTTCGCTCTCATTTCCCACTCTTCTGTAATCCAAGCGACGAAAAACTCTTGAAAGAAAGAAAGAAAAATAGTTGTATCAAATTAAGCTGTTTTAAAGGACAGGCAAGTGCAAAGGTACCAAACCACTAAATCTGACTATACCTAGTCAGGACCCCCCACTGCTACCCTGAGAGGAGGCCTGTTTCACATCTTCAGCATAGAACTAGTTGGTTCCCGTTGATGGTGAGGACTCTCAGACAGTGGACTGCAGATAAAAACCTAAACCATCAAATTTTCCGTGTAATAGTAGCAGCTCACATGGGTAGCAGATTTCAGTAGTAAAATGTCTAGTCTGTATTTTATTAATTATGGGAACAGAATCACAAACATTGAAAGTATTAGTGTATTCCTACAATGAATGTTAGAATATTACTTCTTTCATGTTCAAGCAATGGAGAATGCTTCATCTGAAAGAAGACACCCTCAGAGAATACACATCTGATTTGCATAACACTGTTGTAGGATCAGAAAGTTTGGTAGGAAACATGAACATGTTTCATTTCATGTTGGCACAGAAACATTGCTGAGAAGTGGATTGGAGGTGTATCCTGTGGTACATTGGCATAAAATCTGTTCTCCTGCAGGATCCTATGATAATGTCACACTATGAACAGAGACAGTAGGATCCATAGATACAGCAATAATTGAGGTTTTACTTCAGTTTCTGAGCTTGGTTTTTTTTTAAATGTCTCATAAATTTTGGAAGTAAGAAAGAACCTTGCAGAAGAGGGAAGTGTAAGATTTACCAGCTCTGGTTTCAAGTAAACAAGTGAGTTTAGTCATCCTGAATACTTTAGTATCAGCAGGAGTATCTTTGTTTCCCATCGCAAATTTTGGAAGCGCCACCTCCAGAACCTTTGAAAACTCACTTGTGTGCAGAAGCAACTGTACAACTTTGTTGTATATAGATATATATATTTTTCTGCCTCATGTCCATATGCTGAAGACTGTGTGTATACCCATGAAACACAACAGCAAATAAGAAGCAGAATTCAGGGTGAGAAAAGTTATGGCAGAATCCACAATGAAGACACCATGTTGCAGGACAAATAAAAATATTATGGCAATGAATAATTAATCATTCAACCATCTTTTTTTTAAACAATTATTCCACTGTGGAGAAAACCCCAAAACCATAAGCCCAACTTGCTAGCTGAAAAAGTCCCAAATACTATAGATGTTACCATAGTTGCCATGGTATACACTGTTGAAACTTGCTGTTCGGTGATTGTATTCTTTATAATGA
The DNA here is from genome assembly GCA_013398155.1 of Pedionomus torquatus. Lineage (NCBI taxonomy): Eukaryota > Metazoa > Chordata > Aves > Charadriiformes > Pedionomidae > Pedionomus > Pedionomus torquatus. Next base: position 310,962 of record VZRU01016807.1, on the reverse strand, counting down.
ACTGTTGAAGTGGAATTAGGTATGGTATAAAAAAATCTACGGCCAATTTAGCCACTCAAGAAGGGATAGAAGTCTCCTAGTTCAGGCTGCAGTGGGAGATAACTTGCCACAAGAAGCTCTGATTGGAACTCTGCAAAGTCTCTGCTTCAATGCCTCCTGGAACAGACAAAAGCTGTACATGAATTCAGAAGGGAGCACAAAGCCGGCAAAGGCACTTGCCAGCAGCAACAGACCTTGGAATTTCATAGGGGATTGTTCTCTTCTCCCACTTTTCTAAAAGAAGTCTTGGAATCTGTATTAATTACCTTAAAACCCTAATGTCTCTGGGTATAGAAATAGGAGTGGGAACCAAGTGTCAGGCAGTCTCTGTTTCCTTTCTGGCTGATTGGAGAGTTAGGACCAATGAAATATATATCAGTACAAACAGTCAAATCATCATAAGCTAACAGCCTTGGAACACAGCAAGACTCTTTTCAGAATCATAGAATGGTTAGAGTTGGAAGGGACCTGAAAGATCATCGAGTTCCAACCTGCCTGCCATGGGCAGGGACACCTCCCACTGGAGTGGGTTGCTCAAAGCCACATCCAGCCTGGCTTTAAACGCATCCAGGGATGGGGTGTCCAAAGAAGAGTTCATACTGGGCATTTGATACTTAAACAACACTCAGAAGACTGATTTGAAGGATGGTGTTTTATTAAATGAATAAGCAGACAGCTCAATCCAAAACCTTCTCTCCATCCTGCTGACCCTGAAGAAATCACATAGTAGTCCTTTCCAAATCCCTAACTTCTGGTCTGTGACTCTAGTATCTTGCAGCACATGGTAGAGGTAGGTATGAATTGAAAAGAAAACAAGCTTTAAACAGAAACCAAATGATTCTTGGATGCGTCCGAGACTGGGATGCAGTTATGAGCTGTCCCAACTTCCAGCCTGAGAAGGGTATGTGCATATATGCACATATATCTTATACATGAGATCTTCTGAACTGCCATTAATGGCACTTCCATTTTTGCAAATCATCTAAAACCAAACTTGTGCAAATGAAATTATCAGGTACCTGAATATAAGAAGATGTCATTCAGAGACAAGAAAGATAGAACTTGACAACTTATTTATATGACTGGGTTTTTTTCTCATTTTTATGTAGCATGTACTTCAGGTAGGTTTCTGTTTCTTGCTATGAATTTATAAGGAAATTGCCGTTCTTAAAGCTGAATGCTAGGCCAGTAGAAAAAAAGGTCAAAAAATCAAAAAGCGAGGATTTGCTATCTCAGATATGTTTTTTTTATGGCAGTGCAGGTGGATTGTGCTTTTTATAGTACTCTTCTGCACAAGACTGAAAGTTCTTACCAGATCTGTAAATCTGATAATAAAATGTCTATTCAGTATGCGTTGAGAAATATATAATATGTTGCAACTTTAAATATACATTTTTGTATATACAATAAAAATAGCCTTTTATACTTCTACACTTTTTTCTTTTCTGTTTTGTTTTTTTTTTTTTTTTTAATGACCTGGTTACATTACTTTCTAAATGTTTTTTTTTTATTATTTTTTCAGAAATGAGGAAAATTCAGAAAAATATACCAATTTAAAATCTGGAAGACCAAATTCACTTATCATTATAGAAAATAGCAATCGGCTCAACTGAACAAAAATAACTCAGGCAGTTAGCTCTCACCAGCTTGCCTACACTGCTGATATATTCCTTTTACTACTTTATATCCATCTGCCAAACCCACCTGGGTTTCAGATGGGGCATTTGCTAGCTCTGTTAATGATAAGCTTCACTCTATTCCCTGTGCCATCCCCTCAACTCTTTCTGGAAAAAAATAAAAAAAAGAAAAAAATTATACGGTATGTATTATATCATGGTGTGTTAATCTAAACGCTACATTAAGTGGTGAGTGTATTAAGAAATATGTCAGAAAATGTTTCTTCCTTGTGATGACCCCCACAATGAGTCAGGTAGAAGTCATACAGTCTACAATCAAAAGTCAAAAATAGATTGGTTCTGGGTAAGGCAGAATCATATTTGTTTTTATGAGGTAATTTTCACAATGGGGTTATCTCTAAGCGCTTACAGAAATAGTGAAAATGCTACTAGTTTAGTGGCTTAGATGTAGAAATAATTAAGGCCTGATGGAACTGGAACTAACAGTCACAGGATCCTTTTTGGGGCTTAAAGGGTGCTGTGGGTTTTCACAGAAGTGACAGAGAGACAGTGAAGTGTCCCTCTTGGTATCTCACAATGTGAAGGTTTACCTTGTCCTCCCCTTTCTCCAAGGCCCTGGTGAAGAGGAGTCTTCATCCAAGCAGGTAGTCTTCCTAATCTCTGTGGCATGTTGTGTCTCCAGTCTTTTTGCAGGAAGCTGAACTTGGTGAGTTATTGATACTCCTGTCACATGGTCCAGCAGAATGATGATACCAGTAGCATGGTGCTACCTTCAGGACCCAGATAAAATGGCAAGGAACTGATCAACTACTTGGACATTGCTACAGAAATATAGACAATGAAGTATCATTTTGTTTAGGAGAAACCTTGCTTAGTGTGAGAAAAAGCCCTTTTTGTCTTTTGAACACAGTGACACAAGGGGGAAAATATGTCTCCTGAAAATTCCAGCACCGACCAGGAGATAATGAGTCAGTCTAATGACAGCAAGGTAATAACTAATGGTTTAACTGGGTCATCCTCATTGTGTGTTTTCATATATTAGTGAACATTATGGGTGATTGTGTTTCAAGAAATAAGATTGCCTCAGTCCTACTGGATGCAAGCTCCGAGAGGTTGCCCCCATCTTAAGGCAAATGTGGCTTTTTGTCAGGCTTCAGTGACTGAAGACTGTTTTAACCTTGTCAGCCTCAGTCCTTCACCTAACAGAAGCTAGCAGCCAGACTTCCGTCACAAAGTCAGGGGCTGAAAGGGAATTATCTTTAGACATAATCAAGTAATTGACCTCCAGACTTTTTACTTTGCATTTTCACACTGACCCGAGCAATAAGAAGTGCTAGCAACCATTTCTGTGTTAGATAAGGGTGAAAGAAAGCAATGGTATTCTAACTCAATCCCCAAATCAGTCACAGTGCATAAGAGATGACTCTATCAGCTAAAGATGAACAGTATCTACTGCAAACTTCTCTGTCAGAGCTAATTTTCCAGTTTCCCTGGAGAAGATCAGTTGTATATGCAACTCTCGCCAGGCACCTGCACAGGATGTGGGCACACTCAAGGACAGGAAGGCTTTCTGTTCCCCAAATATGCAGGTGTGTGCAACGTCAAGCGTCAGCTCTACGTTTTTGGGATCATTTCATAATGCACACACAGTGCAGTTTTGTTGGATGTCAGCAGTCTCAAACTGATAGAGTTGTGAGAAATACAAAAGTATATGGACAGCTCTGATGGACGGTTACCCTGCAGTTCTTCCAAGAAAGGGGATTATTTGTGTTCTGGGCTGCATTCTATAAACTACAGCCATGAAGCATCCTGCAAAGAAGGGCAGGTTTGGTGAGAAAACTGTATATTGCGCTTAGATGTGACCGAGTTATTTTTATTTAATTTACAGAAATATGAGCCAAATAATGGGAAGTAAGGCACAGTTGATGGCTCATCATTTTCCAGGACATGGCTTATTTTGGTATTTATTTCACAGGATAATTGTGGACTTCCCTCCATGAGCAAAATGAAGTGAGCAGCAGAGAGAGGTAAGATCAGGTTAAAACTAAAATAAAGAGAAGCAAACGAAACTGAAAAATAAGAAGCAGAGAAGCTCAACATATTTAAAGTCATAAGCAATTAGTATTTATAAGATACAATAGAACAGAAGTAAGGTCTTTGCCATCTAATATTTATGTGGTTCTATGTAATAGCTTCTAAGCTTGATGGTAATGTTTGGGGTCTACTTTTTTTCTCTTAATCCTGAAAAAATGAAATTTCATCCTCCCCAATAGCTCATTTACATTCTTCTGTATGTTAGGAGCCTGGAGTAAATATAGCTGTATATTATAAAAATAATGGATTTAGAAACAAATTATCATGCTATTTAGACAGTCATTTATTGCTACATTTATGCTGCTTGTATATCTGTTTACTTATATCTTAATTATGTAAGGCAGGGGTGGTCTAATCCTAGCAACAATGAGGGCCAGATGGAGATTTTTGGGCCCTCCAACTGAGCATGTGACATTCCTCTCCTCACAGCTGCAGCCTGACACAGACATTTGGCTGGTGCTGCTGCTGCCAGAGAAAGGAGATGTTTTCAAGGAGGTAAGGGAAAGTGCCCACGCTCCCTCCCACAGGTGACATTGGCAGCTTTGCTCCGTGTGTGGAGTGTGTCAGGAGCAGAAGATGGCTTTCAGCTGTTTGCTCTGCTTTTGATGCGTGAATGGCTACTCCTCCTCTCTTCCAGGGGAAATACTCTGCCCTGGCTGTTCAGTAGGCTACCATCTGAGGCAGAAAGACCAGAACTCCCTCCTAAAAATATTATGTTAGAAGACTGTAAGCTGAATCTATCATGTTGAGAGATTTCTTGAAAGTGAGGAAGCTCTCTCAAAATTGAGCAAAGCAACCCAAAACAATGTAAAATACCAGATCTAAATAATAGCTATGCTTATTCATCAGGAAATCAGCTCTCATCCATCATGGTATAACATGGCAAAGCTGTGGTATGCTACAGATGTTTTAATATATGAATTTTCAACACAAGCCTCCCACATGTATTCAGGTTTTAATACTATATTTGAGGAAGAGGTTGTTTTACATAGGGGAAAAAAAAGACTAAATATTCTGAATTACACGATCCTCTTCCTGGCTCAACAAACCCACTTTCTCCTAATAATGGGGAGAAAAGAGTGAACAGAAGTTGTCAGAGATGCTTAGGCTTTAAGTCCGTACTTGAAGAAAAGTCTACTTTTCATATACAATTGATGTATGTTGATACGTATTTATGGTATAGCTCGGTCTGTCTGATTGTAATTGGCGATGAGAGTAAAACCAGATGAAGGCTTCCAGATAGATCTCTATCCAAAATACTTCGGAAATACCTACTTTCAACATGAAACAACCCATTCTGAAGTCCTGAGAAGGTTCTTCCGTGTCATTTCATGTCCCTGACATGTGACTCATCTTTGGCAAAGATTATTCAGCACTATGAAGAAAAAGGTAGAATTTTATTAGAGGAAGGGGAATCATCCTGGTTTTACCTTCAGTTTGGCAGTAAAATTATAACAACTGTAAATCTCTCCCAGCTGTCCCTGAAATCTCCCCTTCAGCACATCACTGTAGGGAAGGCAACAAGTTCTGTAGCAATCAATCCCTTTTATATCTCTCAACAGACACATAAGCATCATACTGGAGCTCAAACTATGTTGTTGGCTGAACAAGATAATTGGTAAATCAAATACCAAATGAAATCACTCAAATAGTATCCACCACCCTCATTTAAGCAAGGAAGTTATTGTTGAAATACTTTCTTCACCTTTTAACCCATTCATATATACGACCCATCAATTCCTTCTTAATCTTCCTAACCTCTTTCCACCTCAGATATTCACTCCTGTGGGTACCATTTCCCTCATTGTATGACCCATAAATTGCCTCCCTTTATTTTCTTTTTGTCTGTGGTCCTCTATATGGTCTTCTTCCCATGTGTCCTCTATTCAGAGTGTGCTTACCTCAGGCATTGGACAGCACCATTTGCATGGTCGTTACTTCCTTGCTCGTGAATGCTGTTTCTGATTCCTGTGGTACAGTACTTTCTGGATGGAATGGATCTCTGGCTGTCAGTGATCAAAGCTGTCAGTTGCTGTTTATTTCCTCACCTCCTCAATTTGGCTCCTGGGAGGATGTTTCAACAGACGTTTTAGAGAGACAGAAAAAACCAATATCCTATTAAACTAATGACCCTTGGCTATGCTATCTACAAATGAATGGAGGCACAGACAATCACCCAGTTTTCTACTGAGGGTCTGTGCACAATGTTCTTATGTGAATTTTCCAGCTATAAAATGAGGGTATGGAACTTCAAGAAAAAAAATGTATTATTTCCATTTAACAGTAATTATTCCAGTGTAACTATGGCACTCCACTAATTGCTTTCTGGTTATTAAGAATATTAATAAAGTTCATGTTCAGATTTTCTGGTAGAGAGCACTGCTGGCTCTAATGTTTATTCTTTTCAGAGGGCTTCTGTAAAGAATGTCTGAAGCCTTTTTATTACAGTTGCTTTTTTATAAAATCAAAAGTCTGGGATAAATTTGTTATGACTAGCTATTAGCAAACAATATTTTCTATTCAGAGAAGCAATGGCTTTTTTCTTTAGGGAAACATAGCTATAATGTGTCACAGATTCAACTGTATCTTCGTGTCCTACACTCTACACTTTGTGTCCTACAATCATGACTAATTGTGAATCCTGGCACTTGTACCAATGAAGGCTTTCTCCCCTATCAACCTGCTATTTAATAGATTATATTTAGTACATGTGTATTAAACAAGCTTTCTGGGATGAAACCTTGAAAAGATGTATTTTACTTTATTGATTGAGGGATGGTGGAGACCATGATTAAGAAAAAAATAGTGGAGAGAGCTTGTGGGATTTGGAAAGAGAAAGATGAACTTCATTTCACCTACATTGAACAGAATAGATGAGCAGGGATACACAAAGAGCTGCTCAGGATGAGGTTTTAGTGTGAACAGAACGGTGGTCTAAGCAGATCTTTGCATAGAAACAGCTGTTGAATGTGTATACCAATTATAGGTGAGGTGAGGTGAGAAAAGAAGGAACCTATAATGGTTTGTTGTCCTTTACAAGGGAATGAGGGTGGCTGCCCTGGGACTCCAGAGGAAAAAGAATAACATAGGACAAAAAAACAGTTGAAGAGGAGAAATATAAGAAATTAAGTCATGGATGCCAAGCGATGGAAAGACTTTGAGAGAGAGCATTATCAGATAAGAGAAAAGAAATAGTTGACATCAGGTTAGTGTCCGGGTGATGAAATACTCCAGTGGAGTTTAGGCTAAAAGGTCAAAAACACTAGAACCTTTGTTAAGAGTGCAGAAAGTGAGGGTGGGGAGAGAGGAGAAAGGGAGCTGGAGATTAAAAAGCATAGTGAGAACAAATCTTCACAATTAATGTTAAGAATGTATTCTGCAATTTAAAAAACAAAGACAGCAGTGAGAATAACAGTTGGAGAAGCAGGGGAGTTCACTTGACAGTTTTTAAAATTTATTTTTATATGCATTAAAATTTATTAAGCAAGAAGAAACTGAAGAATGCTTTTACTGTTAAGGAAAAGAAGTACCAGGTAGAGGGAGAGACACCATGATAAAGCAGTGAAGGGTGAGAGTAGACATACCGGAGAGTGGAAAATGGGATCAGGCAGACCTATAGAAATGGAAATGTGAAGAGGCAAGGTACCAGAAGCTGAGGAGAGAAGACAACAAACACCTCTATCTGTGACCAAAAACCATGGGTACTGTGGTCTAAACAAAAGGGGAAGGATGGGGGAGCTCAAATTGTACAGTGTTTTTTAATTTTCTCCTGGAAAAAAATCATCCAACTGCCTCTGAGAAAGGCAAGGAAGCCTTCTTGTGAGACCTCATTAGCTGTGCATATGTAGCACAAAAACTAAGCAAAAAACACTGTGGACTATCTTTTAAAAACAGAGAAAATAGGTATTATGAATCCATCAAGAGCTTGTGGAGGTGGTCTAACAAAAAATTACCATTGTTTCAATAAATGCGCCGCTAAAACATGGATTAAAGTGTAAAATACAGGTTATTATTCGTTGTTTCCAAGGCACTGTTCATATGGAAAACCAGATGAGAGATCATGAGAATGGTTTTAGCATTATTGTTGATTCATGCCAAATTAGCTTTCTAATCTGTGCATAGAGCTATTATTATTAAAGCAAATAATGTATCCTCTTGAGTACACTACTGCTTTGTTTAACTTCAAATGATGTCCTTTACGTACCACTGCTGTGCACCCATCTTTTAACAGGGTTTCTTTTGGCACAGTTCCTTGTTTGTTGAGCAATAGATTGATATGCTTCCAGGGAATGGAAGAAAGATGTGCTGCTGTACAGTACTAGCATCCACCCTGTGGTATTTTGAATATACTGGAAACACCAGCTAATGATAGCAGACTGTGATTAAATCTTTCAGGGCTGTAAGGCTAAATGGCATCATTTGGGAGAAAAAAAAAAATCTCCCTCTAAATCACAGTGGAAAAATGCAAAGGAGAAATATGGTAAAAGATTCTGTACCTTGGTGTGTTTTTGTATATTCAGCATGTATAGGAGGTAATGTTTGAAATGGTGGTAACATTTGAACTAACCATTTACCAACAGAAGATGTTTCTGAGACATTTATGCAGCTGGTTACCATTTTATATCTTTTAACAATGGAATATTTTATATGATAGCCTTGTGTTCCTCACACAAAGGGCACTAATTATGCAGCAGAGATGAATAAAGCAGCTCAGATAAGGAACATATCAAATTCATATCCTGTGCTACCCCAGAAATCTGATAGGAGATTGAATTTATTTCCATGATATAGATCACAGTTGGTTTTCACCCATTTCTGGACAGAGTTAGTGCACTGGTACATGAGAATAGTTACAGCAAGGTAAGCTACGCTATAATTCTAAAGTCCGTCCGCTTCCATTGTTGCTGCAGTGCAAAATCTTACAGTAGAGCACAGGTGAAACAGATTAACCACCTTATATTGAAGTGTAAGTGTAGGCTCCCCGGTACACAGGTAATTCCCACAGACTAGATGGTTTGCTATGAATTTAGTTGTTTGTCCATACCATCAGACTCCTCTGCTGTTAATGATTAGTATTATATCTGCATTTTCTCTTAATGTTGAAAAAGCGACAAACAATCTTTAGAGAAATCTAGTAATGAATATTCACCTAAAAATTAAAACTGTGTGTAGACATGACCTTTCCACTACCACAGACACTTCTAATGATCATGATATGTTTTCTGAAGTGGCCTGTTGGGCTGCGGAAGTGGATTAATCCACAGAGCCTTTCTGAGCTTTCTGGGGCTCTGTGTACATGTTTGGCCTGGATCTTGATCACACAAAGATCCTACAAGGCACATTTGAGATTTCTTCATCTCTTCATTTGAGACTTGCTACTCTAATCCGCTTCCTATAAGATGTACAGCATGACCCCATTCCAGAGCTGCCTGGAACTTGAAAAGTTGTCCACAAACTTATTTGCAAATCCAGTTTGTCTAGGAACCCTCACAGCATAGACTGAATATCTCCAGTCCCAGGAGGGAAGTTTGTTTCAGGATACAGTGCAGCACAGAGAGTGGTGATTCAGAGGAATATAGGGCTTTCCAGGCTGGATCAGACTTGAAGCACCATTTGCTCTGTGCTTCTTCTCCATGGCCTTGCATCCAGAGGGGAGTGTTACATGTCTCACAGTCATCATCAAGAAGTCATCCACTTGCTTGTGAAATTCCCTTGTCTTCATTCCTAATAGTTGGAAGTTGGCTTAAAACTCTGAACATGAGGTTTATGTTCCTCTCTGAACTCTATTTTTAGCATTCACTGTTATAACGCAGTGTATTCTCAGTATTCATATAAATGTCCAGTTCCCCACTGACTTCTGCTAAACTTCTGGCCTTATTGGTATCTATTGTCAGTGTTTTATGCAGTTTAATTGCATGTGGTCTGTTTTCACCCCTTTTATACATTTTCAATCAGCTGCCTTCAAATTTAATCAAGTGTGCTAATCTGCCACTGTATTAGTTTAGTGTGGCTTATCCTTTCTGAAATCCTTCACTGTCCCTCTGGATGTGAATAAAACCTAAATAAATTCATGTTATCTGCAAATGTTACTATCTTGCTACTTGACCACATTTCTGGATAATTAATAAATACATTCAATCATTCCTTCATTTCCAATGCAGTGTTAAATCCTTCTGTTGCTCATGGTTTTTTATCATGCTTCTCCCGCTTTGTGACTCTTAGGTATGTTTTGGGAGCATAACAATACGTTGCATCTTTTTCCTTCTTGTTCATAACTAAATTGAATCCAATAAATTCTCACAAGCAGAGGAAAGCATATTTCCTTGAAACATACAGGTTCTTTTCAGAGATGTCCATTCATCACCAGAAGGCAAATTAACTGGTAAGTTATCGTTGTTTTGGACTCTGAATATAAAACAACTGTTGTGTGTTTCTCACAAATACACATATATATCAGCTCTTGTGTTGTGAACTCAACTGGCTGAATAGCTGTTGGAAATTTCCTTAGAACTGTTTGGAATAGTTTTCCCCAGTCCTTGAGGAAAGTGGTGTTTTTTTCTTAAATTATTTTAAAAAGTTGCTCTGTATTTCTTGTTTGGGTAAGAGCATCCCAGAACTCCATCAACAAATGCCTTTTAAACAGGCAAATTGTAAATATCTATCTTCTGAAGTGTTTTGTTTAATTCCTCTGAGTTTTTCTTTGGTATTTCTTCTCAATGTAAGTGTTCTTTGAATTCCAGTCTCCAATGTACAGATGTGCAGTGACAGCACCCACCTCTGCATCCATTAGCATAAGGGAGGGTTGGTGTGTGGATTTTACATGCTACATTTATATGAAATCATAAAAGTATTAATAATAATGGCTTAATAAGATATTAAATGTTGTGTGCAACTAGAAAAATAATCATATCTGAATTCATCATTATTCTTTTACAAGAGTTTTATGTTTTGTATTCCTTTTGAGAAGAATGCCCTCTCCAATACATTCCCAGCGTTTTCAAAACCATTGTCTTTTCAAACAATTCTCAAATAACCCTGGGAAATAAAATATGGTGTTGCTTCTTAGCTATTCCACTTGTTTAGAATGTTACTAAATTAAAAAAGCTTATAAAGGATGACACGAAAACCAGCAAGGAATTGAAAACATATCTGTTATCTAAAAAGGCATTTTTTCCTCTTTAGTTTAAAATGCTCACACAAAACCTGTATTAATTTTAAATTACTAACTTGAGAGAGAAATGTAATAAAATGTTTTGCTAATGCTTTGTTATCCTTATGGCTTCAACTTCAGCTCAAAAATGCAATTAATTCTGTAACTTACACTCTGTGGTGGATGTCATTCAAGCTGCGACAGCTTATTGGGTAGTTAAAAGGATAAAATCAAGTAGTCATTCCACTAATCCCTTTACAAGGAAACAGCTTTATGCATAAAAAGTGGAACTTATGTGGTCATTAGCAGATGCTACATCAAGCAACCAAAAATACACACATTTAAATTCTTAAGCACAATCTATGAACACTACACAGATGGTTTCCAAGAAACTGTACCTAAATTGATTACGATAAAAATGATCTGCTGCAATTGTTTCTGTCAAAAGGGAGAACAGAATTTGTCCCAATGTGTCGCTCTGCCCACTCATGCAGAGAACCCAGCTGCTGAGACAGATGTTGCTCTAAGCACTTTATTTTAGGGTCATTAAAATGGTTACAGGGGTTAGTCATTCATTGTTTTATAAATTTTGCTTACTAGCTGAGCTCCATAGATACTGGAAAACTTCTTTGTGGTTGATCAAAAAAAGTTACAAATCATATCACATTTACCTTATGCTGGCAGTAAAAATGGGTGAAGCACTGATGTAGGACAGAATGAGAAAAACAAGCACTTTTTTTGTTTTGTTTAGAAGAGCATCTTTCCTTAGACCTGATGTAATACTGTGGCGTATTCTGTAACTATCTGAAATGCAAAACCTGCCTCAAAGGCCTTCTATCTTTCATTTTAGTTCCTTTAATCATTAAAGAACTCATTTTTTTAAACACAGCTCATTCCTGTAGAGTCTTCATTCCATGGTACTCTGTGCAAGAAGTGTCAGACAAGCAAAGGTTTAAGATCAGTTGATTAGATCAGCGCAGAGTGGGTCTGTCTACCTCCCCACTGTCTTTGCAAATGCCGCTCTTTGGCAGTTTGAGCATACTCAGGCTTTACTTAGAAATATTTGGCTAAATCTCTTCACTGTTGGCAGGTTCTATGGTTTTCCATGGCTCATCTAATTCAGGATTGACTTAGCCGTGTGCATGTGATGTATTGGTGCAGCAGCTAATGTGTCAATGAGAAACAGAACAGTAAAAAGATGAAGCTCAGTGAAAAACAGTAAGGTTGGCAGATCCAACTCCTTTTCAGATCATACTGTAGCCTTTTATAGCCTCCACTACAAAATGTAGCCAACTTCCGCTCTTTTATTTCATCTTTGTCCCTATGTACTTGTTATTATGTCGATGGTTCTATTTGTCTTCCCTAATTGGTGGCTGAACCCTGGCAGCTAAATTCCTAATTCTAGGTGGTGATCATAGACACAGTCTAAATGACATTTTCCTCCCTTTCCTTTGTACATTCAGGATAAATTCAGCCATCTATAAAAAACTAGTGAAAAATTTACTATGATTTGACCTGCCTTCTTAGAACATGGCTGCTTTGGCAATGAGTTGGTTTCCTGCACTTCTGCAGAGAGATTAATTTCTCTCCCCTAGCTTAATAGGATTTAGACAATTGTGGACTCGTAACATGTAGATCCTCATAACTAAATAACATAGCATGACACTTGTTTTGAAAATGACCTAAAGTTATAATCTTTAAATAAAAAGCAAGGTATCTTTAAAAAATTCAAAAATGGAAGAATGAAGTTACCCCCTGCCCCCAAATCTGGCTGAGGTCAAATATCTCAAAAAAATTATTATGAGTCGGACAGAAGATATCCTCAGAAAACATAATTCCTAAAAATACAGTGAGACATTCATTACTCTCAGAAGCAGGCACAATTAATCCACTTCAACATTCAGTTCAAACAAACTTACCAATACTAAAAAAAAATCAACTGAGAGCGCCATAGTTGTACTGACTATGTACTAAAATCTATAAATTCTCTTTGTTTCATAGAAATTTGAGTTGAGTTTAATCCAATCTGTATTTTGATCTTGCAACAAAACCGTTAAACAGGCAATCTTTTTTTCCCAGGATTTGCCAATACTGTAAAAAAGGTTCACTCATAAACTGCATCTGCATTGGAAGTAAAGAGAGGGACTTTCATATATAATGTTAGTTTATTAGTTTCCTGACAGGGAATTTACTGTTACCTAAGATGTTAAGATTTGTAACTAGTGGCTGATTTCCCTGCAATAACATAACAACTGTATTAGTGGCTTGTGGACTCAGAGAGTGCACTGATCTACACAGAAAAACACTTTTCCTCTCTGCTTTTGTTTACCAATATCATAAGGTCTTCGGGATAGCAACTGTCACCTACTCTGCTTATAAACAATACTGACTGTAAAGATTCTTTTGGTTTCAGGAAGAGTTTCTGGAAGGTAATGTAGCATTGAATACTAAAGGCCTCTCTCGTCATCCAACCTGCTGTGTTTGGAGGTGAGATTTAGTGGACGAATGCAAGTCCAGAAAAATGGCAGAGCTGCTCTTGCAAAACAAATGTCCTTTTTAGCATTGGTGGTTCATGCGTTGCTCACAGAAGAACATAAAGGGAAACATCCTGATGAAAAGCAAACTCGAGTTCTTAAAAGAGTTTTTGATATTCTGCACACCAGGCATGACAACATAAGGCTGCTCACAGCCTGGGTGTCACTCCAAATTCCATTATACTTACATTAGATGCTGTTTGTTCCTCCTGCAAATGCACTGACAGATTTTTGCAGCCCTGTACATGTTTTTTTTAGTGTATGAAAGGTTTGTAGTTATTTTAGCCATGGAGTTGCTAAAAAATTATTAAAGAAAATCAAAGTTCACTCTCATCTACCCTGAAGTAAGCCAAAAACTTATTCCTCTTTTAGAAACAAATGAATAGGAATTTGCTAGTAATCCACTTTGCACTGGGATGGCTGGGGCTGCAGAAAGGATGTGATGACTTGATGCAAGTTATAGAAATGAAAGTGTTTGTCCTTGAAATGCCATCATGATACCTATCTCTAATTCACTTTTTTCCTTACATTCTCAGCACCAGAGTCACAGCTGAGATGGCAAAGACTGTCAGTATTCGTGCTATTATGGAACAATACTTTCCCTGAACATTATAGACTTTATATGGATTGGGATGAAACACATCACGTGCAATTGTGAGAAAAAAAGAGACAAAACCTGATAATAGAAACTCAGTCTGCTGGCACACTACACCTTTTCTCAAGGTGACATGGTCTAATGTTAAGATGAACAGTTCCTGCCGGTTTAGAGCATCACTAAATATAACATGAGCACATCTATACTTGGTCACACTTACTCCTTCTAGTACAGCCTGAAATCTTCAGAAATGGATGCTTAGGACAACGTATAAGAACAAGTTAACAATTTTTCTCTTTCCCTGAACACTCACTCAGCATTCAACAACTTGTGGCTCAAGGACTTCCTCTAGTCCATGTATCCTACCCAATATGGTACCCAGAAATTAGAAATATGCTTTCCAGTTTTCAAGAAGGAAATCTTGGACCCATTAGCATCCCTGCCATAACTGCCTTAGAGTGAGCAGAACAGGGTTTTACCTACATGTATGCACTCTCTGCCATTCCCCATTCCTCACTACAGAAACAGCTTATAATGAAATCACCCAAAGCACAGAGGGGACGTTTGAAGCTTGGGACTGCACTTTGGGCACTGACCTCTAGCTTATTCCCCTGAGATTCGTCCACAGGCTTCCATTATCCTCCATTGCATGTGCCCTGTTGTCTTGTAATGTTCCCTCACATCTACCCCAGCACTCCGTGTCTATATGGCTGACCCAAGTTATTTCCCCTCTGCTGCTTGCTGGACTCTCCTTTTCTTTCTCTCTCTCCTATTTTTCTCCCCCAAGAAACCCTGCCTATACTACTGTGATCCTTAAGAATTCCACATTGTGCAAACACAGGATGTACCACTTTGATGATGATAATCCTTCTTTCACCCGGTTCAGGTCCTGGGCTAGTTTTCCATTTGACTGATGCCAAGCAGCTGTGCTTTTGACTAAATTGTGTGGTTGCAGCCACTTTATTAAGTCTTCATGCTCTTAGGAGAGCATGGAACAGCTCAAATGTACTAATGTATCCAGACAACTTTCTAAATAGAACAGCATTTCAGAGGCATTTTTCAAGAGTGCAGTGTGGGAAAAACAAAGTCAAAACTGGGCTGATCCGTTGCAGGTATTTTCCAAAAAACAGAAGGTGCACCTCACCTTTGAATATCAGCCACTCTAAGTAACCTCTAATTTACCATCTAGAAATAAGGATTATAGTCTTTAGGATTGTTTATTGTTATTAGAAAATCCTAGCCAAAGATAAAAAATGTGAAAAACATATAGATCTTCAGGAGATCCCGTATGTATGCATATATCCAGTTTGGATCAAAACTAACATGGAGCTATACAAAGTGTCAGCCTTTCACCAAGATATGGCTAGTGCATTTTCATGTAAGAGTGCTTAATTAACCTGGATAGCTGATAGCTGGAAGATGAGAAGTAAACATCCTCTGGTCCAAGTGAAACTCAGTCTTTTACATCCATGTATATCTTCAGCATTGTGCATTCTCTCAGTTGAAAAAAAAAAAGCAACCAAACAGCTCAAATACCTAGTTAAACTTAGTTCACAGGGAGATAGAAAGGAGAGAACATTAATGCATTTGGGCTCCCCATTCGCCATTAGCTGTAGGATCTGAAAACACCTGTGACTGCGTAGGTGTGTTTTTCTAGTCTTGTTGATTATCTTCTAAAGGTTTCTGATGGAAACCACATCCTTTCACCCAGAATTGGGAGGTGTTTATTAAAGAGGCTGAGAGCACAAAAAGAGAGCAGTCCTCCCCCACCCCCCCAGAAAAAAATACAATATCTGGTACAGATATGATTGTCTATAATTTTCTCTGTAACTGAACTATGAATGTGACCTTTGAAAACCAACAGTACTTTCCCAGCTGCAAAGGTGTTTCAGTTGTATGACAGTGTGGTATGTGATTTTGCAGAGCTTTGTACTTTCACCTTTGGGTAAAGCAAATTCAAAACACAATTGTCTTGATTTAGTAATAGATGGACACTTTTTTTTTTGCCATTGCAAATGACTCTCCACAGAGCTCAGCATGTGACAACCAGACTGTATTTCTTTTAAATGACAACTTTATTATTCTGACATTAAAGCAGTGATCACCTTCAACATTAGGTGGAAAGGCCAAGAAAGCTAATGGTTTTATAAATTCCCATTCATTCCATCATCCATTCCACTATTGCTCTTACAGGGGTGTCATGTAAGTGTTATTAATGTTGAAAATTGTGAAATTCGGGGTGAGGGAAGGAGAGAAAAACCAAATCAGATAATGCCTCTTCTTTTTCCATTCTGAGCAAACTGGACTAGTTAACTTAGGAATCTCTTTTGTCTCACTGTTATCAGTGGAACTGGTATTAAAGCTACATAAATGTAGCAGAGTGAAAAAACTTGGTTGTTGTTTTTGTTTTGTTTTGTTTTGTTTTGTTTTGTTTTTTTAATTTTGCTACAAGCAACACTTCTATACTTAAATAACTATAAAAAAAAGAGCACTGTAAATTCCTTGTAAACCACCAGAACTTATACCATGAGTAGAGAACACTTCTGTTTATTTGGTAAACCCACAGGAGTGTTACTTTGTTCTACTAAACATATAATATTATTATAAAAGAAGCACTGGAGGTGTGGTTTTTTGTTTGGTTGGTCTTTTTTGTTTTTGTTTTTTTTTTCCAAGGCCTAGCCACTTTCTCATACATACTCTGAGAAAGTCTATTGCCTTTTTTCATGTTGATCTTCCATAGGTGATGTATGGGTACTGCCGCGGCCAGGTGGAGGGGAAAAAAAAACACCGATACGATGTAGGTTCACATAAGCTCTGTTTATTCATCAGAAGGCTGCTCTTAATATACTGTCTCAAGCTTCCGTACACGCGATCACGCATTCCCTGATTGGTTGCCCTGCTCAGTCTGTGAGGCAACCATGCTCATCTGTCCCCTTCTAATTGGTCCTTGCAGTACCTCCTGCCTTGCGGTTACTGGTATCTTGTTATCGCATTCTTGCTGCATACTTGTCCTGTTGACTTAAGCACTTCCTCCTCCTGCTGCATACTTGTCCTGCTAATCCAAGCACTTCTTCCTCCTTAGATGTTGGGCCAAAAGTTCATCTTCTCACAGCTTGCTGTAAACATAACTGACTGCCCATGCACAACCCCCAACAGGGTACAAATATAACAATTTCTCACTATGGAAGTTGCTTCCAGCTCCCTCCAGCTGTCTTCTGACTCCATGCAAGAGTGAGCTGTGCCATGAGATGACAGCCAAGACATGTAAGCCAGCAGGAAGGCATCCACCAACCTGTACACAAGCTTTCCAATTTGAATGGGTTGGGATGAGTCCCTCAGGCTCCTGATAGGACATGTACACTTAGTCTACAACCCCCAATGTTGCCACTTAAATATTCACATGCTAGTAAATATGTTAATAAATATATTTAAAGAACGAACACAACCACCTACAGCTCTTTAGTCTGAATTCACTGTCATTGCTGTTGACTGTGATCACATCTAAACCTTGAGGACAAGGCCCAGTTTCACAAAAGACTTAGGACTTCAAGCCTGAGCTAAGTGTCAAGTAGTCTGCTTATTCTTGAGTGATTCTGTAACTTGATTTCTACAGAATGGATCATAATTTTACATTTTCTAATCATAGGGCTGGTACCACAGGGCAAGCTGGGGTTAACTATTCCTCTCTACCTTTGCATCTGGGTAGTCTTCATGTACAATAAATGGTAATAAATTACACTTTAAAAAGGGCTACAAAGATCATTAGGGGACTAGAAAATCTCTCTTATGAAGAAAGGCTGAAGGACTTGGTTTTTTTCAGTCTGGAGAAGAAAAGACGAAAAGAGGAGAGAGCTTACCAATGCTTATAAATACCTAAAGGATGGGTGTCAGGGAGATGGAGTCAATATTTTTTCAGTGGTGCCCAGTGACAGAACAAGAGGTAAGGGGCACAAAATTGAACATAGGAAGTTCCACCAAAACATGAGGAGGAACTTCTTTATTTTGAGGGTGGCAGAGCACTGGAGCAGGCTGCCCAGAGAGGTGTTGGAGTTTCTGTCTCTATAGATATTCAAAACTTGCCTGGACGACATCTTGTGCAACCTGGTCTAGGTGAACCTTCTCTGGCAGGGGGATTGGACTAGATAATCTCCTGAGGTCCTTTCCAGCCCCTATCATTCTGTGATTCTCTGAAAGTGAAATTATACACCTCAACTTTACTGGGATGTAGTCCTGCAAAGAGATACTACAGAGTAGTCAGTGCATTGTCAAATCTCTACCTTAATTTATTTTGCAGGTTTCTTTTCCTCTGGAAATAGACTTTTAAAGATTAACTGGCTAGTTTGGGTTCTAAGGCTTGAATTCATCACATCTGACTTTAAGACTCTAACCAAGTCAGCTAAAGAAGGAAACTCATGGGCTCTTGACTCACTGAGAGCTAATGAAGAGAAGAAGCACATTCAGAGGACAACTGATGTTAGGTAGCCTGAAGAATGAGCTGATGTATCCATCCAGTATTTCTGGAGGGAAGATTCCACTCTCCTTTCACCCTAGAAGAAGTTTCCCCCTTACTCTTTCATTTTTTCTCTCTGTGTTTGGATGAGCATTTATAACAAGAGAAAGTGATTGTTTTACCAGCCTTTGGATATACAATGTGCCTAATTCTCTGAAGATGGCAGAATATTCAAAAAACACTTAAAAAGATTTTACAAGTGTTCCTAATAAGTTAAAAATTAATCAAGTAAAAGCTCAAATATGTTTGCTCGAAGACAAGCAGTCTAGTGTTGATCCAGCAGGGGTAATTCCTGGTAATAATAACTAGAAAGAAAACTTTCAGATGATGCAAGGATAAAAAGTTACTTTGATCAAGTACAAAAACAAGGTGGTAAAAAGAAGCCTAGCCAACAGGAAGCCAGTGTATTAAGGGAGGCAATGAAGAGGGGAAAAGAAGAAAGCATGCTAATATATACAAACTAAACAATACCAGTGAAACAAAGGAAATAGCAGGTCAGCTTTGGTCATAAGGTATGCTCAGCTTTGATCCTGTAGGGCTACAACTCTCTTTCCCTCAGCTGCTCATTCCAGGGTTAAACTGGTTTATAGTTTTATCTGATGAGAGAATCTACCTGTCAGCTGCCAGTAACCCTCAGCTCACTAAGGGTGAGCGTGCACAGTTGCACCTTATTGGAACAAACTAAAAAGAAGCACCAAGGTTTTTCTCAGCTTTTCTCTACTTTCTGGTGCATGGCACAAGCATTTCACACAGCCTCTTTTTCCCAGAAAGCATTTTTAAAGTCAAGTGAAAAAAAATAATATTCAGAGCTATGGAGAACGGTGTATTCCCTTGCTGGGATCCACAGCTCTGCATCTTTTCTGTACAATATTTCTCCAGCTGTAGTGGCTGCAAGATTACAGATCAGGTTATTACTTTCAGGATCTAGTTAACAAGGTCTGATGAAAGCTGGTTCATAATATTTGCTTAATAATGTTATCATGATGGAGCTTATTACAAAGAGGAGAGTGAGCAGGCTGATAAAGAAGCTTTTGAATTAAGACTTGTAGGTAGCTTGGCAGAAGAGTTATGGTAATGCCACCTAAATCTTGCACTGAACTTTTCATCCGGAGAACTTAAAGCACTTGGAAAAGGCACATCAAGGTCACATGTGGAGATTTTGGAATTGGTGAAGACTGAGAAGCAACTGGGCTGTATCACTGATGTGATGAGACTGCAATGTTGAGACCACAGATTAGCTTTGCTATGCTGATATACCTGATAGCAACAGGAGTTACTAGGAATGAACAGTGCACTGTGCTATACCCTGAACCCATCTTCACTATGTCTTTTTGGAAGCCAGGGCATAAACAAATGTTTTTCTTTTGGCTATAATAAATCTACCTCTCCCAACCCTTGGTCCTGTGATCTAATAGTGGGACTAGCAGCACTCTCTTTTCCATGTGTATTCAAAGCTATTATATGATGGTTAGAGAAACTTTTTAATAAAACATAAATGGTGTTCATTAATAAGAGAACTTTTCAGCTGGTCTAAGCATATGTAGTTATTTCAACCTTCATTTCTCAGAAGTAGGACCAACATGGAGTTACCAAAGAACTCATGATTTTTTTTTATGTACTCTACATGATCTATGCTATATGATCCCATCATCAAAAGGAGAAAAAGTTGTTGTAACCCAGTAAATTGTATAAAAATTAACATAATTAAAAAATATTATCTTTTACAGAATATGGTTTGAACAATGGGTAGAAATGTTTGTAAAACAGCTAAGTACATTCTGGACTGGATATTTGTATATCCGATTTCCTGGTAATGTGGAAATGATTGCTTTAGAACATGCTGCAGTGCTGTAACATAACTTTACTCTTTGAATTTTGCCCTGTAAAATGCAATATCATTTTAACAGTACCAACAGAGATAACAAGATGAGCTAAATAAATTTTGTCCTGCCAAAGAATCCCAGCAAGTTACTTTGTTTTATAGGAATTCACATTGTTTTATAGGAATTGCTCCAAAATATTTCTATTTTTATCTTTTTAATTATCATCCAATATGTTTCTGTCCTGGTAGTGTTCTGTTGCCCTATGACTAATTTTAGGTATGGGGCTAATCCTGTCCTCATGGAAATCTGTTTTAAATCACTGTAATGGGAATGTGATTGAGATTTATAACAATTTATGAAATGCCTGTGCTGATATGGTTTTCTCTGTGGTGTTGAAGAAGGCAGTCCTGTAACCCTTCACAAGGAGGGAAAGTTTGCCAGCAGAGCACAACCTGAAAGGTCTTGTATATTCATACCACAGCTTTACTGCGATGCAATTGATGGAGAGAAAGATGGCTTAGGCGAACCAATAATTAGTCTATTGGCCTTTGTGTGGGAACTTCTTAAAGGGTAAATATTGATGATTTGGTTTTGCTGTTTTACATCATAGTAGCACTTGGAGATTATTCCACTGCCATTGAAGTTAATGGTGAAAGTTGGACAGAGTCTGCCTGCTTGCTTCACTTCAGCTATCAAACAGCTGTTGAATGATAATAGCTGTCAGATGACAACAACCTGAGCTGAATTTGAATGAGCAAAATTTTTCACAGTTGGTTTCTAATGCCACAAGTTGTCTTTTGCCCTGTCATGTTGTCACTTGCAGTGTATAACTTGAGCAAACTGTCCTTTCCATCTCCATTTTCCTAGGTAACAAATTACATGCGTACTGCTGCCACCCTAAGAGTAGCAAAGTGACTAATGACTAGTAATGGATTCCCCACAATCAAGAGTGGATGTGTGAACCCTCAGCATTTTATAGTAAAGCATCAGAGAGGAAATCAAACCATCATATAAACAATTACAGAATGGGAACTTTGTTAGCTAAAATGACATGTTTAGTTTCAGTTACTCTGTTTCTTCTATCAAGATGTTAGCAGAAATAGAAAACTACTAGAACAGTTGGTTTCTTCTGAAAATGAGTTGCTCTGCTGAGGCATTATTTGTCTGTAACAAAATGATATATATTTCCTGTATAATGATAAGCAAGAGTATCACTCATCAAATTATCTATAGAAATAAATAATTAGTGACATTAGGGGCATAAATATGTTTCCAGTATTGAATAGGTAATCCATCTAAAGATATGGAAATAGCATGAATCAAAATGGGGAGTAAAGTAGGTCTTGTACCACCTTCATCAAATACTTAATGTATAACTTCTGGTAATTTCCATAGGGATTGTCCCCTACAATTAACATAATGAGCCTTTGAGGAAAATGTGAGTGGCTACTATTTGTTGATTTGAGCACAGAGAACTGGCCATACTGAGTTCAGTGTCATCAGGAACTTATGAGTCAAATGCTCCATATTGTAAATTTTCAGGGCAATTTAGCCATCATATCTGAAAACATCTAAAACAAAATGGAGATTTGCAGTAACAAGTTGATTGGCAATATAATCACAATCAAGCTGTCTTCCCTGCAAGGTTCTCAACGGCAAAGCATATGTAATAGGGGTGCCATAGGCAAAATTCTCATTAATGAAGTTAATTCAGTTCATGTGCTGAAATGCAAATTATGTAGAATATTCAGATTAATTCAAACAAACTTATTAATACAGAAAGCAAAATGCAATAGAAATACAATTGAGTAAATATTAGTTTCATTTTGATGGAATAAATATCACAAATATTAGAAAATCAAACTTGTAATCCCTACCTTTCAGTTTTTTTTAAAAAAGTAATATGTTGAAAGACTGCGTTGTGTCCATAAGCCTGCTATGCTTTTGAAAGTAAAGCACGCAATTTGCCACATCATTTTTGTTGTCTTTTTTTAAATTTGCATAGATTCAGTAATCTCTTGACATGTCTCAGCTAAAATTATAGCCATATTGTTGTCAAATTGAAAGAAATTAGACATGTTAGAAATTAGAAATGTTGCCCACCCCAGTTCTTTTTTCTTCCTAATGGGATTCAGCTGAGGCTTTCAATGTGGATGAAGATGGTGTGAGGCAGACAGCAGACATGGCTGAGCAGAACTTACTCTGCTTCTACCTCCTGCAAGAGGACAATGGGCCTGATTTTAGGCTGAGAATTTGGGGAGTGTTCTGCTGTTTGGCATTTTGCGTTTGTCCTGTGGGGCACTGGGGAATTAAATGTACCTCCCCTCTAGGCTAGATGGATTTTAGAGGATGACTGACATCTGGTGTTGAGGGAATGGGCACTTGGTTTTCCATGGTGATAGTAAGCTGTTCCAGCTGGAAAGGGTGTTGGGTCGGATGGCAAGGAGCAGCAGAGATGAATTCCAAGGCAAGCTGATCATTTTACAGCTGAGTGAGCAGTGAATACTGTGCAGGACAGTTTTGAGTCTTTTCTAAGAAAACTGCGAAGATTTTAAATGCTTTGAAAGGCCAAATGCTTTAAAACATCTACAGAATATGGATGTGACAGAAGAGTAAGTGATTAATAATTATTGATCGCATATATCACAGCCTAGGGCTTTAGAGTAAGTCTGCACTTTCTACAGGATAACATTGTGAAGCATGTTTGCTAATTAGCTATTAATCTGCACCAAATAAAAGAACTCAAAGCTATTATTTTCCTTCCCCACCAGGAAGCATACATCACAGCACTGATGTGAAATATCAGATGTCAGTCATCAGTTACCAGGTATAGGTTATAATCATATTGAATCTCATGTCAAACAGCAGGTTTTCTTTGCAGGGTTATAGGCATAGGACAGCAGATGGTATAGACATAAATATGTCCTAACTGCCCTTACAGCAACTAATATGTACTAAAGTACCCTGTTAACAGGCTCACAAGTGGAGTTTTCTCTTCTGTTTCACCACTTTTGTGCATTTGGTTAAGTCAGCCTTTGTCTTAAAACTTGCATGTTTTTACCATCTTAAGTATATTCACTGTTTTCCCTGGAAGATGATCTTAACATCTCTGGTGACTTCTCCAGACTGAAGCATTCCTTGAGAAATGCATTTGTTTAACACTATGCTGTGGGTGAGATCCACCTCTGGACTATCAATTCAAACCTCAGGAATCATCTGAAACTTCAGAAAGACATGTACACTACCATCCTCATAATATCCAGTTACAAAAAGAAAGTGATACTACAGAAATCAAATAGCCCACTTCATTGTATATACACATTGAAAATATATGCAGAATTGTATACAGACATTTGAAAATGTGCCATGTAATAAGCAAATAGCTTAAATACCAGATAGAGGAAAACATAATAGCAATTCAGAAATGATGACCAAATGTAATCATTACAAGCAAGACCAATGAATTGCAGAACAGGAAAGCATCTAGCCAGAGATACATGTTTTTTAAATGAAGATGAAAGTGTAGTTTAATCATAATTATGACACCAAAGTTGGAAGGAAAGAAATACAAGAGAAAAGACTGAAGCGCTTTAAGTGTCCAAAAATTTTTGAAAAGTAGGTTACTTTCAACACATTGTAGAATTGGTATTTGGAAGTGAAGAAGAGGAGAATTTATCTAAGAGCTGAGCATCTGTTTTGAGACAGTATTCTGGACTTTCTCCTTAAGGCAGTGGAGACAAACATAGGACCTTCAGGAGATTGACTAGCCCTTCCTAAGACAAGTGAAATAAATCATTCTCTGAAAGTGTCTACCTCTATTCTTTGATATTAGAAGGAGATTAGGTAAGTACTCAGACTAAACACTCTCCTTTCTGTGGAAATTGGCTCAAGTCAGAGAATGTAAGCAATCAATAATGAAACATATAAAAGAAAATCCATGCTTTTGGCCCTGCCAGATCTTCCAGTCCAACTTTTGACTGTTTATTTTAATGATATTTTGACAAGCAAGCATTCATGTGCTTTTTGAATCTTCTCCCTCCCATTGTTATTTTCAAATTCTTATAATTATAGTTAATATGCACACTAATGCAATACTAAAAGTGCCTTCCATGTGCATTTATTGAAGAGCATCTCTAAGATCTTATCCTTTCCTGAAGCATGTAGTTGTGGAATTAGCATTGATTCGCAATATTATGGACAATCAAATCAGAACCAAGCTCAATATCAAATTATTTCTCCTGTGTCTGAGAAATGACTACTATTCTTGATGTGTCTAGCACCTGCTATCTCTAGCCTAAGGGTAAAGGGATAAGTGAATGGACTTGATTTTATTTTTTATCTTGCAGTGTTTCAAAGCAAAAATTAATGTTGAGGAGGATGTCTGCTGTGACTTCCATTTTCTGATTTAAATTTAGTGACCTAGAATTCTGGTCATGAGTGATTTAGGAGAGCAGACAGAAAGGATAAACAGCAATAATATGATAAACTGTAGTTTTACATTGTCCGTCTAAATAGTACAATCTCTTACAATAATTCCTTTTCCGAATTCAGAATCTTGCAAACACAGAATTCTGAACATGTGGAATTGCCTCCACTGTCCAGTAACTATTTAGGCCTGTTACAAGAAGTAGCTCAGATTGAATTTATTCTAGGGATGTGAACAGCTTTTGGGGCCTGTATGTACCCATTGGTCGTTATTTTCATAGGATCATATGATGATTCAGTTTGGAATGGATTTAAGGAATTGTCCAGTGCAACCTCATGCTCAAAGCAGAGTAAGCCATGAGATCAGGCCAGGTGGCACTGAGCTCTATCTACTTGGGTCTTTACAGCCTCTGAGATGGAGGCTGCACAACCTTTCCAGACGACTTGTTCGACTGCTTGGCTGTTCTTGTGGTGAAACGGTTTTCCCTATATCCAAACTGAATCTCTATTGTTGCAACTTGCTCTTGTTGCTTCTTAGCCTTCCACGATGCACTTCAGGTCTTCTAGATAATCTCCTTGTAGGAACTGGGGGCCTGCTGTTAGGCTCAGCTGAAGCTGTCTCTTTTCCAAGTTGCAAGATGCAGAAGCCCGGTACCCTCAGGCTCACTCCTAGGGCAAGTGCTCCAGCTGGCCATCTTAGTGACTTTCTCTGAATCCATTCCAGTTTTAGATTATCTTCCTTGTATTAAGCACTCAAAACTACACAGTGTCTATCCATTCCAGTTTTAGATTATCTTCCTTGTATTAAGCACTCAAAACTACACAGTGTCTAGATGTGGTCTAAGAAGTACTGAGCAGAGCAGGATAACCCTTTCCTATAGGATGTGCTTCTATTCATACAGCCCAGTATGTTGTGGATCTTCTTTCTGCCAGAGCACAAGATGGTTTATGTCCATTTTGTGTCCAGCAGCATCCCCAGGTCCTGTTAACAAAGTTGTTTCAGGGCCCTGTGTACATCAAGAACTTAATTGTACTGCCCAGCCTCCTCTGAGACCTGCAACCACTCTCCCTGCCCAGGACCACATTTCAGCCCAGTCTGGGGCTGTCAGTCCCTGCAGTCAAACCTCAGCAGTGCTGGTTTCCAGCCCTGTCTCTAAACCCATCTCCTTTCGGTTCCGACTACAGTCCCTGGTTGTGCCCTGGCTCCAGTTCATCATTTGCTGTTTTGGGGGATGTCAATGGATGTTGTTGCCAGCCCAGTGGGACTGTGCTCTGTGGGTGGGGATGCAGCCCGTGCTGAGCCACCCTCAGCTCCAGCTCTCTGGCCTTGGGGTTGCTGCTGGACCATGCTGCTCCCAGCAAGACGCATCCTTGCCAGGCAGCCCCAGCCTGTATTGCTGCCAAGATTTCTTCCTTCCCAGATGCAGGACTTTGCATTTGTCCTCAATGAATTTCATAAAGCTCCTGTTGGCCCACTCCTCCAACCTGGCTAGGTCTCTGAATGCCAGCTTTGCCATTTTTCTTCATAATATATGTATGCAAAATATCCACATTTATACATAAATGCATCACTGCTCTACATTTTAGAGTATCAAAATGGTTTCAGTATATGTCACCCTTCATGACTATATATGCCTTTACAAGAACTACAGTGTTAATGAAATTCTATACTATAACTGCGCTGTCTACTGTGTTTGACAAGTAGAAAATAACTCTCCTAATTCCCAAATGAATAAGCACCTCCCACTGATTTATAGTTCTCCAAATAAGAACTAAAAAAATGTTACACTGTTTCATTGGCTCAGGCTTTTTAAAAGCAGAATTAAAAATGAAGCAGTTGCAATGTTTTCTTACATTTGTAAATCTCTTACAGGTATAAAAAATATTGAGATTAAATGTTATTTCAGCTTTTGTTTAAGAACCTGGCACATTTGTACGTCATTACAATGTCTTTGCTGCATCATTTTTACAGTATGTTATTCTACTTGGAAAAAGGTATGTGACTCCTATGGCAAGAGATGGTCCCTACTGATAACATATAAATCTTATTTTAGTGTTTCTGGATGCAGCTGAAGCATTATATTTAGAAAGATCATATTCTAGGCAGAGAGAGTTATTTAACTCTGCATATTCTTTCAAGCTCTGCACAAATATCAGATCAAAGATATAGAGAGCTGATTTCACTTTCCTAAAGTTTTGCTTATTTCTTCCTTGTGGTAGTGAAGATTTTTCATATTCTTTGTAAATATCTGAAAAATCAAAATTGTATTTGTTCTTTTGCTGGATTGCAAATGAAAGTTCTCTAAATGGTCGTAAGAACCGGTGAAATTCTCACAAAAAGAAATGTGGTTAGACTGTGCCTTGACAATGCAAGAGATTCAGGATTAATTTCTTATTCCAAATAAAAATCAAAAAGGGGTGAAAGCAGTCTGAGAGTCATTATGTCATTATGTTGAGCGTATAGGATACCTAGGCTGTTAATTAAGGAACCTCAGTAAAGTTTGTGAAATTAGTCATGAAAACATCCGTGGAACGCGGAATCTTTAATTACATGATATCAAACAGTTGCAGAAGATGGTAAAAAAAGACCCCTTCTTTTAAAAAAGCACTTTCTTATTTTGAGTCAAGTGAATGCAAACTCTGCATTCCAGATGAGTACCCTACAAGGTTTCTGTTTGTCTCTCTCTTCAGAAACTGGATTCTGGCAATGAGGTTTGTTCATGATAAAAGAAGTCATTATGTTATCATGGACAGTTTTGGGTTGGGTGAAAATGCATTGAACAATCAGCACATATATTACTTTTTATCCTACTCCTCTGCAGCAATTCCAAGGCTGTTCCTTATATTAACTTTTGATTAATTCTCTTGCAACTGGTTACGCTAAACTTGTCATCTAGATAAAGATTAAAGAAATACGTACCAGCCACATGAAAACCAAAATACTGTCCACTAAGCAAATTAAGTGTAGGTGTATTCTTTGTGGACATAAAATACAAGATGCAAGATGTAAAATTAGTCAGAGGAGTTATATCTGCTTTATGTCCACTCCTTGGCTTTATTTTTATAAATTCCTTCATATAGGCATGATTTCTCATTGTTATCTGACACCACAATGGTTTAAATTATCTTTAGAAATGAAGGGAAAGGAAAAATGAAAATATAGAGGCACACCAAAACCTAATAAAGTACTTTGAAGAATATCACCAAAGTCTTGTACAAAAAACACAGCATTTTGAATGGTTTCTCATTCCCCTTCAGAGGGTCTGTGAAAATTATCTAAGGTTTATGCATGCTGCTTCTGTATCTTTGTAACAGTTTGAGAGACTTTATGATGTGACTATTTAAAAGAAAGTATCTGTCTTATTACAAACGTTTTCTCGGTTTCCCAAATGTCTTGTTTTTTCTAGGGAACACTCAACAGTACACGCAACTGCAAATTCCTGTTCTTGCACTGGATAAGCCTTGTTATGCTGAAAACACCATTCAAGTTTGGAGGATACAATGGAGCCAAATGTCTTTTTTCATTAGTCTTCCTTGGAAGCAGCTCTTAGAAAATCCAGTGATTCTGTGGTAGTTCTTCAAAAAACACTTCAGAAATTATAAGCATAATGTGGTATCATTGCACAGAATAGGTTAAGTATATTCCAGTAAAGTCGATTTTCATATTTAGTGGACATATGGTGATGCCAAGAAGCTTCCAACTGGCTTCTCTCAGAATCCTGACTGGTGCCTTTCCAGTTTACTTTTGCCTGCAGATGTCCAGGACTTTCAATGGGGACTGCCTTGGGTTAAAGACTTTACAGTGTCACAGTTTTCTAGCCCCAGGCATCCTTGGCATCGAGAGGGTTCAAGGCTTGTTGAACTTAAAGCTCCTCAATGTCCCATAGCAGCACAGGCTGTATGTGAGGCTGTATCAAATGGATTAATGTGATTTCACTTTAAGCCATTAGATGAGCCATCTAAGTTAGAAACTGTCAGTGAGGGAGACCTACAGACCGCAGCTGAAATCATAGCTTGATCAGATCACCAGAGTTCAACTTAATTTAAAAAATTGTACAAATCAAATGTATATATATATATATAAACACCTACATTAAGATTTCTTGCCTCTGCTCAAAATTTTATATTTTATTTTCTTAAAAAAATACCTTTTACCCCCCAGAATTTCCAATAAAACAACATTTCTAAATGTCAAACCCTTTTCTTCCAGTTTGGAGACTTAAGCAGATACTTTTTGAGGTTCTAGATTAAAGCATGTAGTCTCATTTTAAAAAAAAACCACAACAGTTTGCAGAGCTATGCTGTCTCATATGGACACAGAAGGGACAGATAGTCTTGCCACCATTTAAAGACAATGCTATCCTAAAATGTAAATGTGTAAGAGGACAGTGAGAACAGTTTCCACCACTATTTCTATCTTGTTGCCTTTTATTTGCTGCATTTTGGGGTGGATCAGGCGGCCTAAGGGATTTGTGGAAGGAGTCAGCCCTCTATTCCCCTAAGCAGCTGGAAGAAGAGCTTTAAAATGGCATATGTTTCTGATTGATTTTTCCCTGTTGTTGACGCTTTGGATGTTTGATTCAGATAATTCATCCAAACTACAAAAGCACAGAACTGCAGACCATGGATACTGATTTTGATCTGTGGTTTGCAGATGTCCAGAGCTGAGGATTAATTTGGGCTTGTCTATAACATAGTTAGCTAGCCTGGGAAGTCTAGAAATTGGACTATAAATCTTGAGACTTCAAACTGTTTTCTGCTATTTCCAGGATGTTGAGGTATGGCGAGACCACAAATACCACACACAATTGCCACATCTCAGAATTTTGATCCTTCTGCTCTTTGACATAACTGAAAAACCTTAAAAATATAGGCATGATAATAAAACCTCAGTCTCCTAAATGGCATTTTCTAGTCTTTGGGAATTGTTCTACTCATCCATGAGGAAAAAAAAAAAAAAAAGGAATTTTTTCCAGCTGATTTTTAACAAAAGTATTACAATAACATGTTTTCTCCAAGTTTAAACAGTATGTTTAAGTTTTAATCAATCTCTTTTGAATTTCTGCCCCTGTGGCTGGAATCCCTGATCCAGTTTTGCTTCTTTGTGCTTTTTCAACAATGCAAAGCAACCACAAACCTGGTTAAACTTGCAAGTCAGTTCACATTCACAGTTCTTTTGCAAAGATATATATTCTAAATATCTGGAAGGTAACAGTGAACAAAACCTGTCTGCTCTGTGCCGCTATCATGCGTTGACCATATAGCCCCTGCTTAGGCCTTGGAGAAAGAACTATGAACTTCAAGAAAAAGATGATTCCAAATAAAAAAGGCTTAAATCTCTTCTCTTGAGAGCTTGGCCAAAGCACGTCTAAGAGGCCAACCTATAATTTAAAAAATAAGGAAAACTCTGTAATGGGTCAGTGGGGCCCCTTTACAGTTTAAATATTATGCTGGTTTGGATTTTGGCAATCTATGGGATTTCATATATCACTCAGTGCCAACTGATAGCCTGCAAGTTGAATCGGTATTTAGCTGACTTGTGGTCCCGTCCTTTTTTCCACTAGATCGTTGTGAGACTTATGGTTCTCATTTGAACTTGTTTTTATACTTTTGCCAGTTGTTGAATATTTCCCCATCCCCCTTTGTCAATGGGATTTAATATATTTTATGTTTGGGGTTTTTTTTTAATGAGTATCTCTTTTGTTCAGCAAGTTTCCAACACTGTAGGCAGCGTTCCTTTCTCCTTTTAATGTTTTTGAAATAGGGTGGTACTTTGAAGAAAGGTCTTTTAAATTGATTATTGGTCTCCATCCTTTGTATAAGTACTTTACTGGTGTTAGTATTCATAGATTTTCTTGATTTCTTCAACAAAAATACCATACCTATTAGACAAACATTTAGTGACAGATTCTTTACTTCTCCATGAGTTTCCTGTTTGTCTTACAATATTGGTCTAAACTGTGTAAAGCAGAAAAAGAGAGATGAATATTACTGAATATTGTTGTTACAACACAAGTAAATCATGCCAGACCTGCACCTTCATATGTGTTGTGGTTTAACCCTGGCAGGCAACTTAGCCCCACACAGCTGCTCGCCCATTCTCCCTGGCAGGATGGGGGAAAGAATAGGAAGGGTCAAGTGGAGACAAGTTGTGGGTTGGGACAAAGACAGTTTAATAGGTAAAGAAAAAGCATTGCACTCAAAGCAAAACAGAGAATTACTTCACTGCTTCCCACCACAGGCAAGTGGCTAAAGCCATCTGCAGGAAAGCAGGGTGCCTTCATGCGTAACGGTTACTTGGGAAAATAAATGCCACAGCTCTGAATGTCCCCCCTTCATCTTCCCCCAGCTTGCATTGCTGAGTGGGATGTCATAGGGTATGGCATATCCCTTTGGTCAGCTGGGGTCTCTGTCCCACCTGTGTCTCCTCCCAGCCTGTGAGGAGCAAAAAAAGCTGTGATTCCATGTAAGCCCTGCTCAGCTATAACTAGTGTGTTATCAACAGTGTTTTGGTCACAAACTACTAGGCACTGTGAAGAAAATGAACTCTGTCCCAGCCAAAGCCTGTACAATCTGCCACCTATTTTCACAAACATTGTTCTGGTCCTTTTCTGAGGAGTATAAGATTTATGAGGGAATTAAAGCATGTATAAATTGGTAAATTATGAAAAAATAATATTTTAACCTCAAATATCACATTCCAAGTTTTACTCCTCATTTAGGAACCATAACAGTACATTTGGAAGTGGATTTAATATTGGAAGTGGGGTTTCACAGGAACCAGTCCAGAGATATTGTGATAATATGGTAATTATTATTATTTTAATAGTACCATTCCAGAAATTGTTCTGGTATTTACTCCTAATTATTTTCTGAGGAATAAACTGGCATGAGATAAAAGTATTAGCTGCACCTTGATGACTTTTCCAGCCACTAGATTTTCTATTAAGAAATTTTTTTTCACTGTTATTAAATATTAAGAATAGATGTCTTAAACTGAGTTGGAGAAGTGATTTTAAAAAAGAAAATCTTAGTATTTTAAAAAATCTTAACATTGTTTGTGATTTATTGTTTTTCATAACTTTAATTGTTTAATGAACAATTCTCTAGAGCACATGCCAAGTATAAACTCTTAACAGGATCAAGAATTCTTAAAATATGGATATATGGATCTTAAAAATGTTGGTTTGCTTTAGTTGCTCTTGTTCTAATATATATTCTTATTAATAAATTTGAGTAGGATTTGATTGGTAATGATTGCTAATTTTTATTTTGAGGTAGTGGCTTGGTTGCTTACTGGTATCTAGTTTTTCCACAGAAGTAATCCAAAATGCTGTCTCTGATTAAAATATGTAATTGTATCATGGCTAGTTATTTATTCAACATGTCACTATTACTTCATGTCATGTTCTAAATTTTCAACTGTAGAAGTTAGCATATTGGAAAAGTCATATTGATTTTGGATCTTCTGTTGAGTTTGGCTTAAGATTTTGGTGTGCTTTGTGGAGTTTGGAAAGTCAATTTGAACATATTTCGGAAAAGCTCTTAGCATATTTGGGGATAAATTCTGGCCCTGCTGAAGCTGGTGGCAAGAGTCCAATTGAACATTAGCAGTGTAGGATTTCTCTTTTGCTGTATATCAGGTTTTGACATCCACATTAAGAGGAAGTGAACCACATTCTAGAAGCGCCTATTTTCACTATAAAAGAGATCTACCGCAGATGTAGCTGAAGTTAGGTGAGGTGAGCCCATTTAAAATAACTGAGCTGTCTATCTTTTCATTGCACACAGACATACGAAATATAAAACAAAGTCTTTAGAAATACTATTTATATTTGTATTGCTACACTGGCTATGAGTTTTGTTATGATCCACCTTCTCCTTTTTTATAGACAGTGCTCAAACACAACACACAAAGAGGTTTCTAATGGAAAGAACTTAAGAAGGCCTAAGCATGAACTGGGCTAGCAGCTAACATATATACATATATAAGTGTGTAGGGAAATAACAAATGCAGATGTCAGTAGATAGAGAATTCTTTCATTCACCTTTGGTCATTCTGTTATCACACATTTTTGTACATGAAAGTTTTAAGGTTGAGTTTGAAGGAGGTAAAGGAGTTTTTGTAATAATATCAGTGTCAAAAAGCCTGAAATCCAATGTGAGACGTAGGAACTCAAGAGCAAGTCTGGTCTCTTAACACTGGAAATCAATAGGCTGAATAAAAAACGCCTAAATCAAGCAGCTTGTTTCTTGAGCTGTTTCATGGAACAGCAAATGGATAAACACAAAACCAAAGGCTACATCAAAAAACTGATCCAAGAGCAGCATTATTCTAAATTTAGCAAGGTGTGCTAAAACTGCGTGCGTTAGTCTCAAAATAAAAGATGTCATCCCATTTGAGACACAAGATTTATTATCATATATGGGTTGCAAATACTGTATTTTAGGCTTCTTATTTGGGTGTAGTCTTGATGCAAAAAGCTATAGGAAAAAACGTGGAGCAGAGAAGGACAGACCCAGAGTAAGATTTTAGTTCAGCTAAAAGATAGAAGTTTAGAGTACAACTGCAGAGCTATGGAACAACATAGTAGTGATGCTGCTAGAATTTCTGTTTTCTCATTGACATGAAAAAGGGCAAGACTGAGAGACAATATTTTGGGATTACCTGAAGAAAATTAGGAATAAGCAAGAATACAGCGTATATAGTCAAATAAACAAACAAACAAAAAACCCAACAAGAGAGAAAAGAAAAGAACAAGGAGAGATCTGGGGGGAAAAAAATCAAGAAAAATAGAATTGTTGGTGATATTTTTCTATGTAGATGACAGGTTTGGGAGAATGAAAGTGCTGAAAACAATCACTTAACTACAAGGGAACTCAATAGACTACAATGGAAGAATTTGTAATTATGAGGTATGAGAATAAAATAAGCTAGAAGATTTCTGATGGTGACTCTAAACATCACATACAATAAGTTAGAGATGAAAGGAAATGAGGTGCTAGAAGGATAGGAAATATTTGTTCTCAAAAATAGGCTTGGCTAATTAGTGTTGTAATTGGAGAAAGGCAAGATGAGTATGAAAGGGACATTTTAAGTGGTAAATGATGGAAAGAGAACTATTGGACCTTTGAAATAGGTCAGAAATTGGGAAAGATTAACAAAAAAGGAGAGAGGAGGTTCTGTATCTGTTAGAAGAGACCCAGGACAAAACCCAAACTGTATGTGTTGGAAAAAGACTAAGGTCCTATGCAAAGAAAGAAGTTGAGGCAGAAGAAAAGACAGAGTCAGAGATGGAGTCAAACAGGGAGAAATCATCTTTAGAGAATGTGATGTGTGCCCTTTCATCTGATTCATTTAATTAAAGGTGTTAATGTACCTAGACAGCAAAAGTGAATTATTTCATCTTACTACACTTGAAGTAGAAACATTTTTCTATGAAAGGAGAGCAATTGTTATTTTGTTTGGCACACACTTTAATAACATTAATCATGGTGAACTCTTTTAGTATTACTGTGAGTATAATATAATCCAGTCGGAATTCCACTGTAATTAAACTAATTTCATCCATATTTTTTACTTTCTATTGACATTTTCTTTTCTTTCTGATCTGCTTACAGCATGCATTACACATTCATTACAAAGGTCAGCATACTCTAATGTATTCAATAAAATTTTTAAGTGGGAAATCAGACAGTTTAGAAAGTAAAGGGATATTGTCTCTATTGGCTGGTATTGACATTTCAAATTTAACTATCCTCTATTTTTTTTTCATGGCAATGCAGTGGTTTTTTAGCTGCACAGAGAATCAGTGCTGCTATCCAAACCATTCTACTGACTAAAGAAAATTAGATTCATCCATGTCTGGACAAAAAAGCAAGAACAGCCATATTTTTGTTTGATATCTAGTAGGTTGTCTCAGAAGTGAATTGAATTGAATTGAAAGTGTCTGTGTACTGCTTCTAACATACCTTTAAGAAGATAAACTCTATAGTCTTGAAGTACTTCCCTGCCTTTCCAAGTCAGCACCAAGAAAGCTCTATTTCTACGATCTCACCACCTCTGTGGTTGCTAAACACAAACCACACCTTGCATAGCTACATTAATTCCAGATTTGGTTTTGTGTCATCAGAAATACAGGTGTACATGGTTAAGTAAAAGAATCCTAGGAGATTAAGTAAATGGTTAAGTAAAAGAATGGTTAAGTAAAAGAATCCTATGATAATCCTTGCTCTACTATAACAGGTGCAACCCGAGAGATCTCCAGCAGATTATAACAGATTTGGTGGCACAGGAGTTGGCATTGTAACTGCAGAGTTCAGGGTAAATGAGAACTTACAGTAAATATTAAAAAAGGTCTCTGAACACTAAACGCAGCTATCCAATCAAGAGAATAAGGCCCTGAATTAAAGAAACAGCACCCTCCTGATACTGAAAGTTCTGTGGCCTGGAGATGATAAAATTAAACTTATTTAGGATCTAATGAAGATAAGAAATATTTCAGAATAAAAATGACTCCAGACCATTCTAATAGGCCTTGTATTTTATGTCAGCAGTGTCAGCTGACATGGAAAAGTATCAACACCAGTTATATAGTGAATATTGACTGCTAAATAAACTTGTGGAAACAGCTACTAGCCAAATAACTTTTTTTTGAAACCTAGGACATTCAGTCACAGTTATGAACTGCATTAGAAATATATTCATCTTCAACCTGTAGTAGAACCAGAAGAGTCTTTTCAAAGTTGGAGCAGTGACCTATTTCTTTCCTGCAATAACAGAGTAGTGAGAGAACATTGGAAGAGGAATTTTGGGTTGTAAACTCCTCTTGACCAGATGGGAGTTTTAACCCATAGCACTTACATCTCAGGAACGTGTTCTGCTCTCTTCAGTATGAGATATTTGGGTTATGGAAGAAGTGCAACATCCTCTCTTTTGACAATGAGGTAGACATGGAAAAAGCAAAAGAATGCTGTTTTCCCATGGGCAAGAAATGAAGGAAGTTCCTAATCTTAGTCCTTGAAATGTTTTCTACTGCTTTTCAAAGAAATAGAAATAGTGGAATTCAGATCTCATATTAAGATATCTGCATTTAAATGTCATCACGTTTGTCTGTAAGCAATATTTCCCTAAAGCTGATGGAGTTGCAGTTAACATAGTCAGCAGGACTCCTAGTATAGTTGACCAAATGCCTCAAGATCACTCCCTAGAGTTACACGATCCTAGCTTTCCTGTAGACACTGGCATCTAATGTCTTAATTGGCAAGCTGTTTGCTCCACCTCCCCTGAGACTCCCAGAAGGAGGAGGTTTCCTTGATGTCGTGGTGGCTACCATGCCCTACCTCTTACACCCCATGTCTCTCATGCACCAAACTCCTCTGCAGTAATGGCTTGAAGGAAAGGAAACCAGGGGTCCTCAGGCAGAAAATGCCGATCTGGTAGCTGGGGAATTTGAGAGCTGCATATAGGTATCTGCTCAGGCTGAGGAGGGTCTTGACCCCAAGCTTGATAGTTTCCAAGTAACTGTTAATTAATTAGTAAAGTATGGGCTTTGACACCTGCTTTAATCACTAAATAGATAGACCAAGGGGGTGTAGGGTGTATACTGTAATGAAATTTGGTGCATAGCTAACAACTCAGTCTTGGAAGGTGGGCAGGATGCCAGCATTTATCTGCCTAAACATGAAACACAGAAAAACTTGGGATTTTTATTTTTTTTTATAATCTTACAGTATATCTTGGAAAATAAATAGTTGTTTCTTAAATTGGTTGTTCATGGAAGTTAGGTGCTTGTAATGTAACTTACACAGGACTTAGGAGAGCTACTCTATCCTATCATGTACAGCCTTAGTAGAACTGAATTATAAACAGAAATGCTTTTGTGCAATATTTTCTGGAAAGTATATATACACATAAATACATATATACATGTGTATAAATATATTTGTCTTTTGAAAAAGTTATATTGCAGGTTAAGCTTCTTTTTCTTTGTTTTACATTTGCCCACAAAAATGAAGCAAAATAATTATTTAGCATAGTAGTTTATATTTATTTTGGTAATTGTTTCAGTGTTCAAAGTTAGTAATGATGCCACTACTTGCTTATACAGCAGCTGTGGTGGGGTACCTCTGCGAGAAGCCAGGTACCCAGCAAACTGGACGTAGTGCAAATAGAAGGAAAGGCCCAGAGAGCTTGTCATATAACTAATAAGAAAAAAAAAAAAAAGCTATCAGGAATTATTTCAGCACTGAAATTGGATGTTTGAAGATGAATGCCAATGAAAACATTACTCTGAAAGATTTTCTTAAGCATTTCTAGAAGATTAGAAGCAGAAGGATTTGATGTGCCTATAGGGATAACAAAGCAATGCCTTGTTCTAGCAGTGGTGGTAGCAAATACTGTTCCTGTGATTCATGCTTGTGAAAGGCATATACAATTTGCCCCATTTCCTATACCTACTTGAAAAAGTATTTCTTTCAAAGTGCCTTTTGAATTCAGTAGCAGTTTTGATATCATTGACTTGTCAAACAAAAAATCATAGATGAAATTGCTGTTTATTCAGACTGAGCAATGTGTAGAACTAACTCTTCAGGCAGTATAACCCACAGAAATTCTGTCCTTCACTCCTTGAGATTCAGACATTTTAAAATCCTTTACTTTTTTTTTTGGTTGCATTTACTCTTCATGTAGACTTCTAGATATGTTGTCTCTCCTAAGTATTTTCTATTTTCACTGAAAATAAGGGCACTTACACCTTACCATTTCTCATCTTTATGTCATTCATGCCAGGTATCATACAGACAATTTAAGGCAAATAATGGAGCTCACAGGGAGCCAAAATACACGAAGACAAGGAGGCAAACCCAGGAACTGGAAGCAATGAAGTTACTTTATCCTAAAGTACATGATTTTATGAGCAGAGAACCAATGAATTTAGACTCCTGTAGTTTTGTGTCTCATGGCTAGATTTTCTGCAGTCCAGGAAGGAGAACAATGTGAAAAAGATCTTCCTTTGATGAAGGTCTTTGTAATATCTCTCTTGTTTGTGTTTTCTGGCTTAATTTAGCAGCCTTTTTCTAACAGTTAGGAACAATAACAGAGTATTATTCTTTTACCTAGCCATTTGTCATGAAACTTGTTGTAACATCATATTTTAGAGCTTTAAGCTTTCTGACAATATTTGTTCAAACTTCCAAAATTAATAACAATGCCATCTAGTCGAGAAGAAATACACTCAATGGATGTAGACAACCAAATGAATTAACTGTAAGAATTAGGATCTTAAAAGACATGAAATCTACAAAAATATTGTTTATGAAAAAAATCCAGAGAACAACCAATCACACTGTAATGCACAGAAATGATAGGGGAAAAACAAGAAGGACGTGTTATTATTTACAGAAGGGTATGCATGACAAGCCATGGCAACGTTCCCATATAAAATGGCAATGATAAGCCAACACAGTTTAAGGCACTGTAGAAAAACATACATGAAACAAACAACTTCCCCCAACACCTCAAGGCCTCTTCAAGACAGAAAAAAATGAAAAATTTTACTTGAGATCTTTATGAAAATAGCTAAAATACAACATTTTACGAATCTCTGGAATGGAAAAATGTGACAATCAAGTGAAAAAAATTCAAATATACTAAAAAATAAGGGAGTAGCAGGAAAGAAGAAAGATGAAATAAGTTCTGTAGAGAATATCCAACGGTGACAGAGAAAAACATGCAAAGCATATTCATCAAAGTGTAATACAAAAAAACCAAGGGAGAACAAGGGATTTTTAGGCTTCATAAGCAGCAATAATTGGATTAAAAGTAAGCAAAGGAAAGGGCAGTTGAAATATCTATATGCAATTCTGAAGAGCAAATTCTAGTGACTGTGCAATAATCTCCTATGAGAGAGTGAGTGTAATGTCCAGGTGATTTACAAAGATCTTTTTCATAATTACTAAGATAGTAGTGCAGGAATAAAATAAACTGAAAATGATTCCACCAAATGAAAAAGCTGCTTGAAGATTACAAAGTGACTGAAAACATATCATAGGGAATAGGACTCCAATTTAACACATTAAGGGATAGATGGGAATGATAAAGACTGTTTTCCAGCCATTGCTCACAGCAATATGTTAAAATATTAGCAAAAATTTAGTTCTCAATGGTAAAGCTGAAAGTTGGACTTCAAAGGATTTCCAATGAAACCCAAATCATATACATAGTATATGTGATATAGTTCAGAGAGTTCCTAGGTCAAAATGGCATTAAGTCACTTTTCCCCATATAAATATCCCACAGCTGTTTCTGTGCCTTCCTATTCCTCATGGCTTCATTACTTTATAGGTGTCAGTCCCATCTTTGCTCTGGTGTTACAGGGAGGCTGGAAAGACCTGAGACATAAACAGAAGCTTGCTCTGCAGGCAGCTACCAGAGGACTCTGTTGGTGGAAGCATTCTTCTGGTATAAAGTTGATGCCCTGATCCTAAAACTATCTTTTTGTATAAACCCCCAGATGACACATACTACAGAGAGGAGGAAAGCTTTACCAGAGCATTTTGATGTCCAAGAAGGTAATAACTCCAGGAAATTTATATTCAGCCTGCAAGCACAAGGAGAACCCTGATTTCTTCAGCAACATGTTGGAGTTTAGCTGGTTTAACACTCACTTCTGGATGCAGGATACAAAACCAGCTCCGGTGCAATGTCCTGAAGTGCCTGATTGCAAATGGATCAAGCCAAAAAACATACTCCTGATACTGAACTCTATGATCTTGGAGAAGTCCAGCTCACAAAAATTAGAGAATAATGATTCCCTGCTTCACCAGGATGATACAAATTCAATTAGCTGATGTGTGTGATGGGCTTTTGATAAAGACCAGTACAAAATGTTTATACAGAATCACAGAATCATCAGATTGTCTAGGTTGGAAGAGACCTTTAGATCAAATCCAACCATTCATCTAACAGTGATAAAAATAATCACTAAACATATCACTAAACACCAAGTCTACCTGTCTTTTAAATACCTCTGGGGTGACGATTTCACCACTTCCCTGAGCAGCTTGCTCCAGTGCTTGATAACCCTTTTAGAGTAAACCCTTTCACAAAATTCTTCCTAATATCTAAACCTCCCCTGAATATGAAAAAAAATTGAAATGAGCATTCACACATATTTAGAAATCCATGGTGGATCTTAGCATACTTTGTAAGATCCAAAGCAATATATTCTTGATATTGTTTCAGCTACTGTCTTTAAGGTGTACTCATCAGAAATTAAAAAGTCACAAATAAGGTATATTTTATTTAGTATATCCAGTTTTTTCAGCTGTCAGATCAGCAAACAAAAAAACAAAACTAATCTTGTTTTTCTCAGCAATTTTAATTTGCAGCATCAGGTATTTGACTGTCTGTATGTGATTCTGGATAAGACTAGTTACTGCAACTGTATTGGTGGCTAATGTTATACATATGAACAGCCCATTTTCATCATATCATTGGTGAAAGAAGCCCTAAAACAAAAGGAATTCTTTTGTCTAATTGGTAACAAAAGAACCAATTAGGAGGATGTTTCCCAGCATTATATGATTAAATTGTAATGATACTGGTACACAGCAATATGTTCATGAATCAAATGTGGAGGTGAATAATTTTCACTTAAGAAGATCACTTATAAAAAAAATTTGGCAGGCTTATGAATTATTCTGTCACAGAAGTAGCCTGCCTCTTCCACAATTAAAATGTTTGGCTCAGAAATACAAAACTTCATAAAATGTGTATCATTTACAAGGAGGAAATGAAACTGTGAGTCTTCAAAAGATCGCAAAACACACATCACATAAGTCTTAAAAGTGATTGCACATTGTCTTTTTTAAGTGTAAAACAATTTTCTGATTAATTTACGAAGCAATAAATGAATACTTAAGACTTATCTTTGTGCTTTGAAACTCAGCCACTGGATGTCCTAAATAGCAAATTAGCACCCATTGCACATTCTTAAGATGAAAACCTGTAATTCCTTGTAGAGGTATCTATGCCCTGTCAAACCGAACATCCTCTCTGTGATGATGATTAGGTAGAAAATTCATTGTCCAGGTGCTGAGTTCTGCTTGCTAAAAAAATTAAGCAAATCACTAAGCTGCTACTGCTATTGTAGTCTAATCATTGGTTTTCTACAGTAAATGACAAGCCTGTTTTCCTGCAAGTGGCAGCAGCAGTTGTTTGCGTTCTTCCTTTGTGCTTCCACAAGGCTTAATTGTTCTCATGCTCTGACAGTAGTAAGAACCCACGCGACCCAGCTTGGATTGAACAGTTAAGGATGCTATCACATTTTTGTAGTGAGATGGGTAGCAACAAAATCAGGAAAGTCCGTGCAACAGCCAGAATTTTAAGTCTGTGCTGTTTTTATCAAAACAGAAATTTTGTTTTAAACAGGTATTTTGCAATTCAGAAAACAGCATATGAGAGATGAACGTTTTCAAGCTGGAAATTCCAATATGGAATCAGGCAATTCAAATGACATTAGGAAATCATGTCCTCCAGAGAACTGCTGGTTGTTACCATGTCACACATCCGTGGCCACTCAACATTTTGTGATGCCAAAAAGGCAAATTTCTTCCAGCTGTGCAAAATATCATACATAATTTGCAAGTGAATGAATCTTATGTCATTAGAAATAGTGGTTCAGATTCTTTACAGTATGTGAAACACAAAACAATCACACAAACAACAAGACTTTTCAGTATAATATCTTATGTTCTCATGCAAAACTTAGATGAGAAGCAGAAGTTCTACCAACAGCAGGGTGTGGACATTGCATTGTGGACAGTGTTCAGACTTAGTTCAAATACGAACAGGCAGGAGAGGAGACCGACAGCCAATATACCATTTATCCCTTGAAAAAAATTAGTTTGGTGATGCATTGTGGCCTGTGACTACATTGGATTATATTTGCACATCTCTAGCACTTGCCTGGATACAGATGTATAAGCTTAAGTGGTCTGTTTCCAAGGAATGCTGAGGAACAGAAGGCAGACTGATGCCAATAGGTATTTGTGATGAAGTCTCAGCCTATATACAGTCTCCTGCCTTTGTGCAGACAGTCCTAAATGTTGTCCTCTCAATCTCTCTTTCTTAAGTATGTAAACAAGGAATAACATTTATTTAACATGTATGTATATTGTAGAAGACTGGTATAAGAATTTTATAACACATAATTAAAAGGTATCTAGAGTTTGCTTTGAAGACTTAAAAAGTCTTAAAAACTGCCTATGAGGAAACTTACAGGGAATTTAACAGGATTAAAGCCAAACCCCAGAAATTTCTCTGTCAAGGAGCAGTTAAGGAATATTACTCCAGTTTCCAAAATTAAAGAGGATAATTTTTGTGTGGGAGAGGAGGCGGCATGAAAGGGAATATGCCTGTCTCTTAGTCAGATCCTCCCTAATAACTTCTGAACGTGTTACTAATTGCAACCAAATTGCACAGGGGGATAGTTCTCTCAAGGATATTAAGTTCCTGCATGTTTCAGTGACTGATACCACAGAAAGCTTTAATTAGACCTATCATTGTTGGAGCCCACAGACTCAAGCCCCAGAACCCTACAGGCTTTATTTGTTCAGTTACCTGAAGAATTGCACAGTTGTTCTATTGTACAACCAAGTTATGTAGAATAAATTAATTTAATACTAATTTAAATTCTTTAGGACAATAAAAAAGGAATGAAAAATTTATATTCCTGAGTCTCTTTCTTCTGTTCATGATAATGTGCTATGGTAAGCCTGTTGATAATGCAAAATTTGCTGGGTCTTCTTCTCCCTGTATCTCATCTTCTCTGAGTGCCTGCACTCCTCTCTTTGCAATAGTTTCTGGTGGAATCATTGTAAGAATTCTTGTATCTAGTTATTGCAATATACTACTTGCTAGATTTTTACCAGACAACCAAGGATCAGAGAACAACAAAAAGTTTTCAAACAGTATTTCTCCTCCTTTTAATTGATGCACTACTAAAATGCCATCTCAACCAAACCAAAACTTTTAAAACTTTACTAGTTTTGATGAAACTTCCTTAGGAAGATTGGTTAAGAGAGAAAGTCCATACTGATGTGGCTAATAGCCTATGTACCAATGAGAAGAGCGGTTCATGGCAATTGCAAGTTCAAGGGCATGCTCTTACCTATTGACTGTCCTTAGGCTGATTCATTAAATCCATTAAAAGGACTCAGTTCTGTCTCTAGCAGAAAAATGACAACCTCAGAATATTTACATTATTTGTGGGACAGGGGTGATCTCTTTTTTTGTTCAGCAGTGACAATATTTGCTGTGAAGCTGTCACATGATGCCACATATGACTGAAAAATTGGTAAGTAAATGGTCTTGAAGAAAATATCACTTAAAGTAAAGCACTTGCTTTTTGAGCACTATAAAGCATGTGGACACCTCACCCAATAAGAAATTTTATCTGAGGCATTGCAAACAGCTGAAACCCACCATTCCTATGAGGTCATGGTTCAATGGACACTTTCATGTTTTTACAGTAAGCACTTAGAATCCTTTGTATGCAAAAACTTGTATAAAGGTTTTCAGCTTTTAAAAAGACCTTTTCCAAAATTTCTGGGAGATTGCATAAGCAGCATATCCAGACCTCAGAACAATTCCATAAAATGAATAAACTTTGACATACAAGTGCCTATCACATCTTGAAAGTGTTTAGATTTTGAAAACAGTCTGTAGAAGATTTTTTCTTATGTGGAACCTTCAGCCACTTTCCCATCCAAATACTGGGGCCAAATTTTATTTTTAGACAAGCTTGTGCAACCCTTACAAAATAAAAATGAAGGTGTTTTGGAAGATGAAAGTTTAGGTGTTTATGTCAGTAGAAGCACTGAGTTCATAAGAAATATGTGCTAAAAATCCAGTTAGGACTGGAAAGTTAGGAAAAAGACCTATGGGGCCTGTGAAGCTTGTATTTCCTAAATGAGTATTCCCAAATTACAGTTTGTCTAATTTCAAATCTGTATAAAAATATTAAGATAGAACACGTTTAACAACCAGAAAATTTTATTTACCTGCAATAGGTAACCCGAGGTGAAAGTGCCCAGTGCAAGTGAGATACTATTATCCTTGCAAATATCAAGAAGCACCTATTTTTTGAAGATACATGAAGATATATGTTTTGCAAATGACTCTTGGAGATTTTAAATCTTGTCTAAAATCATGTCTTAACAAGGAAGGATGATGTTAACATCCTTGACTCCCTGAGCATATTCCTTCCATTAAAATGAGTATAATAGTCCACTTGGATTTAACAGGCTACAGGCCAGTTTGTCTTCACAGGGGCTGTCCTGGTTTGAGGTAAAATGAACCAATTTTCTGTTTTACAATTTTACTTTCTTAGCTAGGCCTCTTCTAACTAACTAAACTCTGAAATTGACAGCACATTGTTCAGAACTGTTTTGTCTTGCACTGATAAGACCTGATTATACCAAGTGATGGTATGCAGAGAGGCCCTTGCTTAGACTTATTGCTAGAACAACCAAGGTCAGGGAATTT
>VZRU01016807.1:250504-263841 GCA_013398155.1 Pedionomus torquatus | reverse complement strand
ATCAATGAAGAAGATTGTGTATCACACAACTATAGTATAAT
Organism: Pedionomus torquatus; assembly: GCA_013398155.1. Lineage (NCBI taxonomy): Eukaryota > Metazoa > Chordata > Aves > Charadriiformes > Pedionomidae > Pedionomus > Pedionomus torquatus. Next base: position 263,800 of record VZRU01016807.1, on the reverse strand, counting down.
TATAGTATAATTAAGTTTCTTTCCACTAGGAAATACACTAGAGATTTGAATCAAAAAAGTCTCAAAGTCCTTTCCACAAGGCTCTGGTTATCTATTGTGACTATCAAAGGAGAGTTTCCTCTACTAGCAAAAGCACTGAAATCTGCTTTATGGAATTCAGATTTTACCCTAAACTTTGGTCCGCTTTAACCTTTCCTCTCTGCTAGAAAAAAACTTCCCATGAAAAAAATTAGAACACCAACTAGAATCACAGTTTGAATCACACCTCACTCTATATTGGAAATAAGTAGTAGTCATAAAAGAAACATTGCTCTCAACTATACATAAAGGCAGTTTGGGACAGACCATAATCTCCCTAACTCTACAACTAGTGTCCTGAAACTGCACCCTGTTTGCTTCAGCATTATTGCCAAAGCAATCTCCTTAAGACCAGAAGTACTTCGTGTGTTCTGTGATTTTTGTAGGTTTTTCTGTTTTTATCCTCGTTTAAGGCAGCACTTTTTTCTGAAGAACTTAGTAAAATTGCCAACATCTTTTAGCAAGTTTTAGTGTATCTAGTCTGAATAGCCTCCTATTTAACTCACTGATTCCTGGCTAGACATGATACTGAAGCTTGGGACCCATGTATGGGAACAAAAGTGGACACAAAGAGGGGATGCAAAGCAATGCACTCCCAGCTCCTCTGAGCCCAGGCAGCTGCATTTACTTCCCACTAGAACCACAATTGTGCATTCAGGGTTGGTAACTGCGTGTTTTGGGAATTCAATGGCAAAAAAATTATGTGGGACCACTATGGTCCTATCTTCTTCTGTGAAGCAATGATGGAGTTTGTCAGAAATTCTCAGAAGAAAAGGACTTTTTAATCAGACAGTCTACTAACTTATATAGGGTTCATGATGAGTCAACTGGACTCCAAGAATCAAAACTGCTTTGAAGTTTATGGGACAAGAGTTTAAAAAAAAGTTTTAAGCCAAAAAAAAAAAAAAAAAAAAAGAAAAGGTACAAAGCTCTAGCTAGCTTTTTAAGTTGTTTTCTGGCTTGGATTATATTGTTCTTTTTCCCAGTTTCAATTCATTTTTCTTCATCCCAGGGACACTCTCTTGTAGGCTTTTTGTCTTTATAGTGATAGGACTGACTGATTTGAAAAATGGAAGACACATCAGGGTGTTACTGCCATTCTCAGGGCAGATAAAGCTGCAGCATTTGGGCATTCTATCCATCCTGTGTCAGCTCTCAAATAGAATAGAAACAACAGAGATATGCATGCTATCTGATAGATTGGGATTTCTGGAAAAACATACATTTTGAAATACCTGGCTCAATGACAGTATTTCTAAGAATTCCATATGTATATAAAAGCTCGCTCCTCAGCCCAACAAAGCATTGCTATAGTGAAAAGAGGGAGGCCCGACATTACAAATGGGAACAAAATACTCCAAAATGAGACTATGGGATGGAATTTCCGTTGGAGCCTTTTGTCATTTATTTTGTATGGTCTAAATTAACCAATTAAACATTTCAGAAATAAAATTATTTGGCCTGTACACTGTGTAGAATAAAATGTTTGAATAGCTGGGTTCTATAAATCAACCTATGTAATATAAGACACTAGTCCTGTTTTTACCTACCCTTTTAAAGGATTAACAGGGAACTGGCAAGAAGAACAGTAATGTTGATATGAGCTTCCAGCTGGGATTGATTACAGGCTACAGCCTAATGCAGTAATGTTTTGTGCTAGCACAACAGTTTAACTAGAGAGTGCTCACAATACATATCCTCCACCTTCTGCCTCATAAGTGGTAATATAAAGAAAACAGCTAATTTTGTTGTGATTCTGACCTTTGATCTGTTAAATCCCCAAATTAATTATCTAGCGTGCACGTGATCTTCTACTGCTTAAATTAGAGTACATTTGTAGAACACAACCCATGTTAATAGCTTGTTTCTAGGCAAATCTTTACCCGGCCTCTGTCCTTATCCAAGGCCATAGGACAGCGTGAAGCGGTCAGATAGGCATAGGGAAGGATTATAGGTATTATTTCCTTACCAGTAGGATAAAGGTTAAAGCAATATCATGGAATTTAAAATCAAGAATTGTAGGGAGTCATCAATCCACACTTCCTACCAATTACCCAATGTAAAAAGAGAAAATGAAATATAAGGTAATGTCAGAAATACAATTAATGCTTTGCTTAGTGTGCTGAAATGTTTGGAAGTTGTTTTTATCATGAGAGAAATTCTTGGGATGAAATCACAAGTCAGGAAGTGTGTTGTAAGATGTGTCAACAGATACTGCAGTCTATGACAAAGAGGATCAACTGTTCTTGTCTAGTTATTAAGACTTCTGGAAATATATTTTAATAGATATCTTTAGGTTGCTGTGCCTGAAGTGATTTGCCTCTGAATATTTCTGATTTGGAGGAATTGCATGTTGTCCAGAAAGTCATAGAAAATGCAGAACTCACAAAAAAGTGCCAAAGTAAAATTCAGCACATAAGCAACAAAGAGCTTGTCATTGTCATCACAGTATCTACTGTGGAAATTAAAAGGTGACTTTAGGGTCAGTGCTGATCTGGATCACTTTAACTAACTCTATATCTAGTAGTAGCAAAAATTAAATACTTTTTCTTCTGGAACTTAAGGTAGATATGCAGTGTGGAAAAGGGCTGAGTTCCATATGGAAAAAAATACAAAAGGTACAGCAATTCATGCTGATATCCTTTTGGATACAAAATCCATTATTATAGTGTTAGAATTGCTTGAAAAAAGTGCCCACGTTTTTTATTTGAATCAATCCTGACAATTCTATCCACATATGTTAAATAAGCTTAAGAACACATGTGGAATCACCGGTCAGTCAAGGAATGAGGACAGATGAGCCCCTGGTTTATCTATGCTTGAAAGGGCTGAGGAACAGCAGAGATACTTGGAGATTTCTGGGGTTGTGCAGAGGTAGAATTGCAATGGACAGGATAGTCAAAGTAAAACACAGATTCAGAACACTGGACTTGGGGTGTTTGTTGGACATTTAGGGCTTGGCTCTTTCATTTCTGTTTAAGGTCCGCTGCATATATCTGCCTCTGTGGGATGTAGACTTATTCAAATATAAGCATAAGCAGTAGTAAAGACACATTCTAACAGTCGAGTTTTCCAGTCCATTAACGGAGATAAGAATTTGCAACAGATAATAATTAAAATTTTTTGACACATACAGGCAAGTTTGAATCCTTTGTGGATGGGACAAAAGTTACTTATGAGTATCTCACAAACTACATATATGACTTAGATGACATATATGACATATCTGGGTGTAGGTCTTTTCTGTATGTTGTCTGTCAATATGAGTATGTTTGCTCAGAAAAGTTTTATTTGGTGAGATGAGAAATGGCAAAGGAGTAAAATTATACTGGGGGTTTTTTATACCTTCAAGAAATGTGAAGACCATCATCCTGTACAGAGATCCATTTAACAGTGACCACAGGAATTCAGGGCTCTTAACTGAGGTTCTTAAGGTGAACTGCAGGCCAAAATAATTTTGAACATGCTAGTTCTTAAATACTTTATATATGGGGTCCTTTCTTATCCTGTAATTTGACCAAATTCTGTTACTGAGCATTTATCTGCCTGCAGTAGCTACATGTGGTCATATCCTTTGCAAACATGATTCCGCACAAACGTAAAATAGCAAAGACTGGTGTTCTCTTTAAAAGTGGTAAGAGAAAATGGAATTGATAAATGTAACCTTCATAACTAATAATGTATATTTGAAAACAAATGAAGGATGATTGGTTTACAAAGAGCTAGTTGAAATAGAAAAGCTATTCACTTGTTTACATGCAATTCTTCAGCTGAGAGATTTTAAAACTGGAAGAAATCACTTGATCATCTACTGTGACCTTCTACATGCAATACACTTTAGGAACTTCTGAATTAATTATTGCTTCAAGGCTAGTATCTGCAACTGCATTGCAGCCTATATTTTAGTGGGGCAAACACAAAACAAAGCCTTATAGTAAGGGGACCATGACCCATGATAAATTTTCTACCTGACCATCCCCCCCTTGTCAACATGCAAGAAATAACCAGATAGAAGAGCTGCTTCTTTTGCCTCGTAACGCAGCCTAATGCAGCAGGACCAGGGTATTGGTTATGAAACACATTTTAGCCTGCTTTCCCAAATAAATGAAGGTTCTGTAATGGTATTTTCCATCCCCTTGTCTGTTGTTCTCTGGAGCCATTACTGTCTTCACTTCTCCTAAATGAAGGAACCTGTTAATCAGTTTCCACCAGAACCGACATGGATCCAGCCAAACGGATGAGGAAAGGATTTGAAGAAAGGGTAAAGAAGAAATGTGTTGTGAGATCTGTAAGAAGCCAGTAACAAACCCAGCTTCATTAGTTGTTCTGCTCACAAAAAAGGATTTTTTGTGTGGTTTTTTTTTCCCCCCCCTGAATTGATCTGTGGCCCCCTGTACTCTTGAGTCATATCGACATACTTGTCTGAAAATAAGTGCTTTCTGTTTACTACAGCATCAGAGCCAAGATAGTTAAGGACAAGAAAATTGGATTCTGTTCTTCCTTATGAGTCACTAGTAAAAATGCCAGTTATGCGACTGTACAATCTTTATTATCAAAGATAATATAAGAGAAAGAAAACAACCAGATTTTCACATTCCAGGCTATGTATGCACTTCTGGAAGCTGGAAAGTTTCTCTCCAGGGCCGTAAACTGAACACATTTGTACATATGGGATACAAATGGAACCAAATCCTCAATGCCTTTTCTTTCCCTGACGCTTGAAAATGCATGAAGTAGGACATTTAGCTATGCATATTAATGGCTGGACTGAACAGTTCTTCAGTGCTGTATAATAGTAGAATAATAGTCTACCTTAATAGCAACATGAAATGAGGAATATTGAAATAAGGGGGCTAGATGCCAGGTTAATATCAAGAGACTACACAATACTAGTGCCACATGGCTTGGTCGACCACTACAGACATTGAGTTTTGCTGGCAGGAGCATAGCAAGACTGGGCAGTAAGATGGGACATTCCAAAGCTGAATCTGTTACTCTCCGAATGAATCATTACTTACAACTGGAAAGCTGTTAGAGACTAACTTAGCATCCATAGCTCATTAAAAGCATCTTCAAAGTGAATATTAATTGCATCTTGGAAAATGTGAGGTTTTGAACAGTTGGAATGACAAAGTAGGCTAGTTCGGTGGGGAGACTTATCTTGCCCATCAGCAACCAGCCTTCCGCTTATGTTCCTTTGGACATCACTTGCTTTACTTTCTTGTTGTTGCCAAGAAAACACTTCCATATTGCTGTACATACTGTACTGGACACTGCATGGCCATGTGCTGTTTACAGAACAAGAAAAACAGCCGATATCAAAGTAATTTTCCATACCTCTTGCTTTTCTCAAAAAAAAAAAAAAAAGAAACCAGAAAAGTTAGTTATTTGTTCAGCTGTTGAGTTTGGGTATTGGTCAGTATTGGACTTAGAGCTCTGCTGTGACAAATTGAGAACTAAGTGACATGTTTTACACAGGAATTCAGAGTAAATGGTAAGACCAGAATCTTCTGGACTTAAAAATCTATTATTCTATTTTAATAATATTTATTAAGATCTACTACATTATACAATGATATCCTCAGCTTCTATTTCACCAGTGTGCAATTTTACAGTGTGACAACGGAGAACAAAGAGACTGCTAGAAAAAAAATATTTTGCTGTGGAATGATCTTTGCAGGGAAAAACTGTCTCAGAGGAGTATATCACAAGTTAATCAGTTTTTGTGGTTTGTAACTTAGATGGGAACATGTTGAAGCTGGCAGCAAAGTGCAGGGGTGGAGGGCAGAGACTGTTGAAAAGAAGTTTTATTCTGCAGGCTTCCATAGTACAGGAATTTCTTTAATGTTTTGTTGCATTTTATGATTAGTGAAACATGGAATATTGCAACCACTCAGCTCCATATTCCTTTCAGAGCTCCTGCTGCCATACCGTGCTCTTCATGACAGACTCTGATAAAACACCTTTTATCTTACCTGTTCTCATACAAACCACCACAGAGCAGAAGGCAGAAATCCCAGGTCTATCACTGGTTTATAGCTAATGTAGATGTGCTTTTTATTTGTTCTTTTATTTCACAGATCAAAAGAAAATAAAAAAGTGAAGAGGAATGGAAGGGAAAAGTGTACATTTCCTAACCCTTGTGTAAACTGGAGAAAACATTTTTTATTGCTTCAACTCTGTTCCTCTTTCTTTTGTTCAGTGTGGATGCTGCCTTGATGCTAAAACTGCTCTGCTGTGCTGCATTCCAGAGTGTAGACCTGTCCTATGTGAAGAAGTGAAACTTCAGAGAGTTGATTGGGATACCATGGCTTTTCCTAGAGGTTTTTGGCTACTTATAAAGTAAAAGCCATTAAAACAGAAGAAAAGCCACAATCCATTCCTGTCATGTCTTCCTGAAGGCTTAGAATCCTCCTTCAAGAAAGTCATTTTATGAAGGTCGCAGCTGATGAAGTAACAAGTTCTAATTTGTTATGTAAGCAAGGTATGGTGTGAAACTCATGCACTCCAGCTCCTACCCCCTTTTTTTAACAACAGGCATGTATTCATTCCTCCTAGAATGGAATGCAGTGGATTTCTTCTCATGATAGCAGTGACATTTTCCTTACAGTCTATTTCAGACATCGTTCTCAAGGATTCTTCTTTCAGCCTTCAAGGCAACTACATAAGTACTTTTAAGAAACAAGGCCATTAAGGAGCTTTCAACAGATTTTTTTTTAACAATCCTTCTGAGATAATAGAGAACTAAACTATTGTCCTAATTTGCTATAGAAAGATGGTAATCTTCAAGTAGGAAATTTTGAAGAAATTTCCAAAGAAATTTGTACATTTCATCTGTACTAACATCTCTAATTTTCCTTTGTAAGGCTGCTCAGCATGGTTTATCATTTCTCATAATCTATGTTTTAGCTCAGCAGCACCAGCATACCTGAAAATCCCATAAATTCTATTTGCTTGAAATTCTGGGGAACACAGAAAACAGCTGTTTGATGCAGCCTGCTTCTTGACAGCCTGTCTCTGCTGCCCAGACACTTCTCTGCTTGCTTCCTGAGCCAAGGAGCCTGCCCTGGTCTAACTGCTTTTACCTTCACTCAGGTAGAAGAAAATTTACCATAGCCTGACAGTAGCCTATCACAGCAAATTATTTATAGAGACAGGGTCTGACCCACCACCCCAGATAGGATTAGGACAGCCAGGGGTAGTCAAGGGCAGCTCCTGGCCTGGGCAGCAACACCGCTGTGGGGATGGGGACATAAACCCATGGGACAGATGGCCGGTCAGGGTTGGTCTGTAGAGAACTGGAGACTGGCCCTGCTGTGGCATCACTAGTGCAGGGGCTTATGGCCCTGAGGGGCTGGCATGGAGTCCTGGGCCATGGGCAAGGTGTTAAGAGGTAAAAATGGGCTTGTCAGGGACAGTTCATGCTGATGGTGCTCTTGGGGACCTGGCACCCTGTCAAGGATGAAAGTGATACCACTGTACTAGCAGCTACACAGAAACCCGCAAAGGCACAGTCACTATTTCCAATAGATTTTAATCAGTGAACCAGGTAACATACTAAAATAGACAGAAGAAACTACAATAACTAAAAAACTATTACTAAAGACAAATACATTCCCAACATGGTTTTGTACATGCATTATAATAACATGAAAATGCAAGTGAGGTGCACAAAAGCAAACAAAATCAGCCTCCTTGCTGACAAGCCACTCTAAATAATATGGTTGTGGTTGATAACCTATCAGTAAAAGAAATGCTTCTACTCATAAACATTGTGACTTTTTTTTACAGCAGTTTCATAATATGCACAGTGAAGCTTTTCAAAAACAAATCAACAACAACAATGAAAAACCCTCATCAGCCAAAAACAGTAGAAATAGTTTCAAACTCATGGTGCTACATAAAACTTAAGTTCTTTTGAGATATATGAGGCTGTTGTTTCTCTGAAACCATACTAGTTCAAAACTAGTTTCACTCAATTTAACTTCCTATTGATCCTTCGGAATTACAGATATTAAACACTTGGTTTCACAACAAACTTAATGAACAGTTCTGAGTCTCTTTATGCACGGCCACTGGAAATGCATGGACCAGTTGGAATCAGAGATTACAGAAATGCCCCATTGGCCTGCAATTTTCTGGCAGCTGAGAGTCATTGCCTAGATACATATGACGGCTCGTGCTGCAAGTTTTACTCCTGGGAACTGAATCTAAACTGGAAAATCCTAGCTTCAGAGGATAAGCCTACCGAAATAAATAATTCTATTTCTGTGGGATGTGTAAAGCTGTAAAGAGGGGTTCAGTCCAGAGGACAAGCATTTATGTTAAGACCTTTGGGTAGATTTATGCTCTAAAGAAGAAAAAAGATCATGAAATGAAGGACTTAAAGAGACAGGATTGAATGTGTGCACAGTGAGAAAGAGAGAAAAAGGAAAACTGAAGGCAGAAGGAGAGGTTAAGGCTTATGGAAATGTCATGGTGATGAAGTGAGCTGTGATGATTTCTATTAAACTAGAAATCTCTGTGATCCTCTCCTTGAGTCCAAGCCTATGCCCCAGCTCACCATTAACCCAAACTGTTGATTCTTTCAGTCAAACTGCTGTGGCCACAGCTATGGTCAGAGCACTGTGGGAGTGAGAAAGAAGGTAGCCTCTCATGCATGTCTGATATGGAATACCGTGCTGTTTGACAAATAGGGATGGAACAGTGAGCTGCGACTGAGCAGTGGTTACAGAAGGTGCATCCAGCCGCCTTCTAGCATGTGAGTTGCTTCCTGGCTGACATCAGAGCCCAATTGCAAGAGAGCTCTTCCTTTCCTTTTTTCAAGAGGCTGTACAGCCAGCTGGGAAATTTGTTACTAGTAGCTGTCTTTTAGCTGAAAACTTTGCTAGCTCTGTGAGAAACTCCTCTCTGCACTACTTATCTCCCCCAGGGTCAGGCCTCTTATGGAGGAGAGAGTGTTCAGAGAGAAACGTTTAAGACACAGGCAGACCCTGGTCTCAGATGAGAGGACTCAGCCCTGAAGATGAGGTTGGTCATTACCTAGGTCAATTTGATAAACTGTTTAAAAGATGTACCAGTTTCAGCTTGGGATCATTAAACCCAGACACAAAGTTTAGCCCTTGGTCACAGTTATTGGATATTCACTATAGAAATGGAAGGGTCAGCTGAATATCCTGACATGCAGTTGTGATATTATGACTACACTGCAGAAGGACAACAGTGGGAGTTGAAAAGCATGAACTGTATAGGATCTTCCATGGTCCTGGGCATGTATATGTGTTACCTAAATCTCTGCTGACAAAGTACTGTTTCAGATTCCATTACCTGTATTGGACCTACCTTGGATACACGTCTCTCTCGTAGTCTAAAAGCGACTTAAGAAGGGAGGGAATCTTCTGTGTGAAAAAACAAGTCTGTCATATTAGTCCAGTTTAAATGATATAAACTGCTTTGAAATGGTCTAGTAAAACCAGAAAATTTGAGAGGAAGCTAAGTGCAGGAGATTGTGATATACCAGAACAGGTTTTCTCAGAAGGCAACCAGTGTTCCGTCTCTGGAGGTTTTGAAAGAAAAGTCAAAAAAAACAGCTTCAGGAACAGTCCAGGTATACCTGTTCTTGTTTTCAAATAGATAATAAACTAGATAATATCCCAAGGTCTTTTCTATGGCTATCTTCTGTGGTTCCAGTTACTAAAAGTAAGATAACGGTGTTGCTTCTTACCTGCACAAGCTGCAATGGGACTCAGCTCCATTTATTATTCTGAAATAGCAGGTGCACCAAAACCAACAAGAGAATACCCCGTATATGTACTGCTTTTCATGTACTTTTTGTATAAAGAACAGATTGCCTTTATTGCTCCTGACCTTACATTTCTTTGTCAAACATATCAATCACTCCCCCTAACCTTTAATAGGAAAGGCTAAATTTGTTTACTGCAGCAGTTCCTATTCACCACAAGGACACCACCTCCATTCTGAACCAGTTAGATTTGCATACCTTCCACTGATTATCCAAAAAGGTTGCTTCTTCCCCTAAAATATTTGTTCATTTCATACATTTTTTTTCCCAAGGAGGTCATTCATTGCCAGTGAGGTTAAATCTAAAAGTCAGCAGTATTTGGCAGAGATTTATGTGGGAATAGATACGGGTCTGTACAGCTCTCAGACTGATTAAATAAAGAATGTCATGGGAGTAGTATGATAGTATATGCATACTCCAGTAAATGAAAGTAATGCATTAGAATGCAGCTTTAGGGTCTAATTTAAAAACATAATTCAGACACAAGCAGAAGCCTTTAAAATATTGGCAGATGTCTTCATACTGTATTTCATATAGAGGACAAAGTGGATTAAAGATAAATGTAATCCAAATAATGGTGCTGTTTCATTTATTTTTCACTTACGTTTTATTTCTTTTAAAGAAATTCAATTTGCAGAGGATTGTTTTCTGGGTTTTCATATTTTTATGCAGATCCGCTTAAAAATGTGAGTAGGGTGAAAAAAAGCATTCATTACAAATTGATGCTTTTCCTTAGGCAGCCTATGGTAAGTCACAGCCTTTACTCAGCCTAGGTGAAATAAATACTGTTGTTAAAAGGAGCGTTTCAATAAGCAGGAACTTTGATTCATCTTTCTGTCTCACATCCCCTTTCAGTCTCATTATTTGTCAAGGTGATTAGGCTTAAATGGTTATTCTCACTTAGGACTCTCAACTTTTATTGTAGCCCATTGCTGAAGGACAGACAGGCTATTATTGTCTCTCCTCCACATTATATTTTTCCCTAGTGACATTCCATCAGGTTGATGCTTTTACAACATTCTTTTTCTTCCACCTTCCCTGCACTGCTTTAGAAGTCAGGAGAAAATGAATGAAAATTCAAATGTGGCTCAAGCACATTGTTAAATAGAGTGAAAGATAGTTTCTCAATTCAAGAAAAGTTGGCTGGAGATTGTGACACAAATTTATGTCCTCATATGTCTGAATAGGCAAACAATTGATCCTAAGTGGAGACCTTCTGATTTCCTTATTCATTTATATGCTTTGGGCTGCATGGTTGTGACTGCCGCTGGGACACTGCAAGCACTCACTTCATTAAGCACTTTCTGACTAAACCCAGTTTTGGAGGGAATGAGAAGGAAAGTTGCTGGTGTTTCTTTTGAGCTTGACATTTAGTTTAAGTAATCATATGAGCAAAAATATAATGTTAAAATAATCTTGACTGTATTTCAGCTGTGTTATTCTATTTATTTTTGTCCAATCATGTTAGTATCAATTATGCCATTAAAGCCATGGGGAAACACTGAATCTCTTCAGTAGAAATAGCATCAGATAGTCCCAGCCTTTCACACTTACTTAGCATGTGATTGGCTTGATAATTTTTTTTTGTTTTTGAGCTAATGAGTTCTTCACATTTTCTTGAGACTTACAGCAGTTGCCAGTGTTCCCTATTTCGAAAGAACAAACCCATAGGTAACTTAAAACTTAACTAGCGCAGAAACCAAAGGCATTCCTTCTTAGAAGAAAGTTTGTTAATGTTTTTCAAACTAAACAGCATTCATATTCATTTCCCTTTATTATGACAGAGTGGTCTTGGAGACATGCCAGCATTCAGTGACACCAACACTAACAGACTGCAGGATATAAGAATTGCATCCTTTGTACCATGTCTTTTATCAGAGGGCTTCAGGATTTATTACAAATGTTAATTGGTGAAATCTTAAAACTCACTGTAAATATTATCAAAACCCATCAGCCTAACAGTTGTTTCCCAGCAAGATGCTACAAAGCAAACAAAGTCATGTTCCTGAGGGAGAAGGGATGTAAGACCTCTCTACTCCTCTGCACTTCCCCTAATTCAGAACAAAAAAATATCAATCGTATTTTGAACTGTGAGACTAATAAAATTTTAAAGTAATTTTCTTATTCAGAAAAGAATTTCTCTTTTCCTGATATGTTTAAATCCCAGACTGATGTTTTTTTAGAAAGTAAAACCTATCTCAGGAAGGTATTCTGAATTTAAAGAGGGACATCCTGTCTGAAGCTTTCTGCTCTCTATTCTGCTTAGGGTCCAGCTGAAATATCACAAAGACTCCTTGGATCTTAAAGTCACAGAAAGGTTGACTGGAAGGATTCTCTGGAAGATGCTTTGTCTAACATTTTGCTTGAAGAAGAACTATTACCATTTAGATCAAATCAATCATGGCCTTGTCTAGCAGAGTCTTGAAAACTTCCAGGAATGGAGAATTGAACCATCATGTATTTAATAATTTAACTTGTCTATTAAGTTAGGTGAGTTTAATCTGATATTATGACCATGCCTATGATTCCATAACTATCTACAGGAACAATTCTTGGATTTTAGGACAGAAGATGCAGAGCATTTGTATCTACAGTATTCTAGCTTTGGAGTGGACTGGGCTGCATCTAGATCTCCCCACGACAAACATATTTGGTATTGCATTTTGGTTTTCTCTTTTCAAAGCCTCTGGTGTTCATCAGGGTGAAATTTTTGTAGCATGAGAAAAAGGATATTGGCAGCATGTGAATGTAAGTGGGGCTATGATGGTCAAGATCTGCAGGGATAGTATTGACAGACAAGTGACAAACTTGGCTGAGGGAAGCATGTTTCTCATGTTTCTCTTGAATGCAATCCACAGATAGTCATATCTGGAGGGGAAGAAAAAGCTTTTTTGCTCAGAGAAAACTTGCTTAACTTATTCAAAAACAAGTCCATATATCGACTAACACATATGTAGTGCAGATGAACTGCAGATAGGACCAAGACACAAACCTAGCCAGCAAGCTAAAGAATATAATTACTGACTAAATATAACCTCTAAAACGTTCTCCAGTTGTCTCACCCGAGTAGTATAACCATTCATTGATTCACTTGCCACATTCTCTTGACCAATTTGCAGACTAAGAAAGTGGCCTACCCAGAATCTATAACGAAAATAAAGTCAAGTTACTCTATATACTGTTATGGGGTCAAACCACCACAATAAGGAAGCAAGAACCCCTTATGGGCTGTACACTGAATTAATATTGCCAGTTAGGTATGCTTAGGTTTGGTTTTGGGACAACTGTAGCATCTAGATTCCAAAGCATGGTAAGTAACAGGTACTTTGGACAACTGGCATTGTGACTGCTCCTGTCCTTCAACTATATAAGACACTACAGTCCAACAGCTCTAAACAGAGACTAGTGCAAATCTG
>VZRU01016807.1:185373-246512 GCA_013398155.1 Pedionomus torquatus | reverse complement strand
TATATATATACACAGGGAGAGATATTTAGGGCATACATCAGTCTTAATCAGTCTGCTGAGAAACTGGGCTGATGTTTTGGTGCTCAAGTACCACTACACAGTTATGCAGGGTTTTGATGGAGTCATTCCTGCATCTTGCTTCAGCCAGGCTACAAAACCACTGGTGCTGTTTGCTGAAGTCCTTTAGAATTAGTTCATCTCAATCATAATGCCACATTCGAAAGCATGAACCATTTAGATAACACATTTTTGAAAAGATAGAAATGGTAGTTAATTGAAAATTTAGAGAGACAATATCTCTTAGAAATAGTTGGTACTTATTTCTGGTTCTTCTTGTTTGACATGGTAGCTCTAGTTAAGTCCCAAGCTAAAACACAAACTTCTGGAAATACCTGGAACAATTATTTCTGTCAGGGCAAAAACTCTGCATTATTTATGCATACAATTTTCTGTTTTATAAACTCCCTCCTTAGACGCATATTGTAGTTAAGATTCAAATCAGAATTTTGAACACTTACATTGTGTGATGTAGGGGATTTCAAGCATCTTGTCAGCTGCTGGTCACAGTGAGACTATTCTAGAGCTGTTTACAGTCTGCCTAAACCTCCCCTGCTCCATCTCTGCATAGGACTTATATCTGGGAAATGCAGATCTTCTCTCTGAAGACTGTAATAGCCTTCATCAACATGATTTTAGGCATAACTTTCAAATATACAGTATTGCAAAATGCTAATGTTTGACATGAGGCTCTTGTGAACTACAAAATGCTCCCTTCAGGGTGTGTTTCAGCAACATGTTGACAGAATAGACACTCCAGTCTGGATTGACAACAAGTTTGGCTCTATTATCACTAGTGAAAAAGTATAAGGGACTCAACCTGGCAACAAATTAGCTGAATGTAATGCAGTTTGGCATTAACCTAACACAAAAATGACTTCATAAATTAAACAACTTGGGTTTCACTCCATCTAGGACAGAAGAAGAAAAATAATTAGGGAGCACTTTCACTTGCAAGAACATCAATTACCATAAGCTACATGTGAAATGTTGCGGTCTTCAGATAAGGAGTTAATCTACTTTACTAAATAAGATGTGTCACCCTTGCATAGGTGAATTATACAATTACACACTTAAATTATATGTAACTAGTGTATGCTGCAAGATTTTCCTTCATAAAAGCTTTGGAGATTCTGTGAACTGAGTGACTTTATAACATTTCTTGCTTTTAAAATGTATTGTTCAAGTAATTTAAAATTCAGTAAGTAAATATAGGACTAAAAAAAATCTCCTATGCATTTAAAAAAGGAGGTCAGTGTTTACAGTATGACTTCTGTGAATAAAGAAAGGATACCAGAAATTTTTGTGGACATATTCTCATTTTAAACATTGACTTCAGTGTAAACATAGGATGAATAGAATACATTCAATTCTAGGAAAGGGTGTAGGTATAAAGAGTAAATATAGGATGATTATTTTATTTTTAGTTACAGAACTGGTGAGATGAGGATGAGGATAGGGCATCCAGTTATGAAATTCCTCACATTTAAAAACATATTGAATAAAATGAGGAGGAAGCAGGAAAAGGTTACAAAAAATGCTCCCTTGGAAGCTTCATCTGTGGGCAATTAGAGGTGCTTTCGTATCTGTTCAGCTTTTCCCAAGATTATGAACCTGATTCCAGCATGATCTTTGACTCCACATCTGACCAGGTTCACTGATATTAAAAAATCTGAGACAGGCAGTTTAACACATTTCAGATTTTTTGTGCGTGGACAGAATAACCCTGTAGTGCACTTCCAGTGCATAGTGCAACATCTGAAAGTATCAGAGTCACCAAAAATATTTTTATAGCCTATACATAATTCTACTTACAGCACAATTCCAAGAATGAAGACTCTAAATCCTACCATTGCTTCAACGTGAGCATTTATACCATCGACTTAATTGAAATGGAAGTAGTTTGTCTTTTAAATCGGTGTTTCTGATTGTACGCTGGTGGCTAGATTAACAGAGAAGCTGAAATACTTTTTTTCTCTCAGATTGCAAAGTATGCTATCTGGCTTTTGGCACAAACATTTGGAAAACATCTTGTGCTCTGCTTGCTTCCCTATTGATCTTCAAGAGAGAAATAATATCTACATCAATCAGAAAGATGCTGAAATGACCAATATTTGAACGGGACTTTGGAGACTAATGAACTTAAAGAACTTAAGGGAAGAGAAACCATGACATCCTGTCATGTCACTTCCCATATATCTTACATCACTGTCCTCTCATTTTCCTGGAGCTTAACACCTCGTCCTCAACTGAAGCATGATTTATGTCCACTGAAAGTGTTACTGGCAAAAAGGGGGCCATCAGTCTTGATGGTAGGACATCAGGAAATGAACAGTCCATCATTATTCTCAGGAACTTGTCCCAAAGACAAAAATTTCCGTTTACAAAAATGCAAACCTAATTTTAATGTCAATTCACCTGAACTTCAGAACACTGTTGTTTTTCTGTTATGGCTTGTTATCCCTGTAGTGTCCAGCACTTATTCTGATTTCCATTTTATCATATGCAAAATTAATGACCAGTTCAGTATGTCCGATTTTATAGAGGCATGATTTTCAAGGACAGAAGTTGAATATTTTTTTAAATGTAAAATAAATGTTTGGGGGGTTTTTTTTAGTGAAGAACACAGTAATATAGGTTCTTTGTATTGTCATTGTAGACTTCAGTCCATCTGGACGCAGATCACAGGTACCCAGCTGTCTCCACTAAGAGATAAAAGAGAGACCTAACTTTTAGTGGATGCCTGACTCAAGTATGAAAACTACATGGGATGCCACAGCCAAGGATTGATGGTGGAGGACTTACTTTTGTTCCTGACTGAGACATTTCACTTCATGCATAGAGCAATTATTTAAACAGGTCCTGGCAGGATAGGGGGATCCAAGGACACACTGTGTTACAGCCTTGCCACCATATTCCTCTGCCAAGCTTTCTGGCATAGGAAAACTTTTATTGAATGATCTTTCCATTTGCTTCCAGACTGCTGATAAAACTGTTGAGTGGTATAAGACACATTGTAAAGCCTTGTGGATGCCCACCAGAACATTTCACATGCATTGAAACTTCCACCAATAAAATCTTCTGGAGCTTGTTAGGAAAGTGTTAAGTATTTTCTTTTAAAGGAAAAAAAAGAACCACTATACAGCGACGAACCTTCTTTTGATTTAAGAGTGTAATATAGAAGCTATGAAAGTTCTTCAGATTTGTTTTTAGAAATCATTGCTCCTCTTAGCAGAATGAGTTATCATTTTAAATTCTACAGAACGTGTTTAATGTGTGGGTGTTCAGTAAACCACACTGAAAGCGTGGTGTTAGGTTTTTTTTTCCTTTCCTCAATAGTTAGGTCACATTAAATATTATGTGCCAAGTATTTTCAGAAAAAAAAAAAAAGAAAAAAAAAAGAAAACAACTCTCCCCCTCCTTTCTTCAAATAAGTGATTAAACCTCTAGTATTTACTACATTCTCAAAGGCAATCGGCTGCCACAAAATAAACAAACAGCACAACCAAAAAGTCACAGCTGCCCACTTTCAGTGTCAGGCATTTGAGAGATGAAGGACTAAATGCAGTCCATTTTGTTATCTTGCAGCTGGGTTTCCTATGATGAAATATCCATTGATCCATTCCATCTTATTGACTTTAGATGAGTTTTTCCTGATACACCAGTAGGAAGTCTCTTGTGGTATACAATTCAATCATTGTATTGGTAAAAAAAAATCACATACTTTATAGTTTTTGTCCTTGATATTCTCCACATGTTTGGAGTGTTGAACAGCTGGGGCCATAGAAAACATTTAGAAATCACATTCTTTTATGTAGATCAATCACTTTTGTATACATTGCACCAGGCAAATGAAAATTGTTCATTTACATGTCAGTGGGAGTTTGATGTCTTAGAACAATCTTTCAGACACCAGTGTTGGCCACTGTTTGTTTTCCTTTGGAAAAAAAAAAGGAGCTATATATTTAGGAATGAAGCTTTAAAATCTATTCAAGATTGAGAAATGAAGTACATAAAACAATAATCTCTTCCCCCTGTAATAATATGTCTGACTTTAGCTTAAGAAGCATAATTTTTTCATCTAACATTTTTTAGGGGAACTTGAACAAGGTCAGAAAGAATGTGATATACAGTGCAGACTGTGAATAAACAGATGTTGTTAGTTAACAAATAAAAGGTAATTGTAACAAAGAGCGAAATGCCATATATCATGATATTTCTCCTCATAATTGTAAGTCTCTCTTGTAGTCTCATTCCCTTTTCTGGTAAAAGGACTTGTCATAAGCTGTTTTAAGAGGAGAAAAATATTTTAATTCTTATTATATTGCCACAATATGCAATAAGAAGTCACTTCAAGTTGATTTTGTTGTACAACTGCAGTTAAATTCAAGGTAACATTGTGCAGAACATATTCCTTAAATGTCCAACCAAGCCTAACATACCAACGTTTTCCAGAGGCCAGCTAGAGAGTTTAGCTACTCCTCAGCTAAGTTGTGTACACTAAAGATCACCAGTGGCACCATCCCTGATAGCTCAAAAACTTCTAAAGAGGATTTCATCTGAACTGCCTGGAACTGCCTGGAATCACTCCATGTAGGAGACTTTGATTTCCTTCTGTCCCTTTTTAAAACAGAAATATTATTTTTTGTCAGGTGCTCTCTATTAGAAACCTGGGGTGTTTAAATACCCCACTTGTCTGAAATGCACAGGCCAATGTTGGAGCCCTCTAGGTGCAACACAAGGCCTGAAGCAAGAAGTGGGTGAAGCTGAAGCACTGCACAGTGTATGTTCATATTTACAGAGAGCTGCATCTTGGTTGAAAAGGAGAGAGGATTAAAATGCCTATTTGGCTTGTAATTGAAAAACTCTGGCAGAGACTTGAGCTCACATGTTCTTTTAAACCAAGAGAAAATAGATTCATTGTTATCATTTGTGTTGTTTTACCTGAAAATGTCAGTGGGATAGTCTGCAAGTGTTCAAAAAGAAAAACAATTTAAAAACATTCTCCTGAATGTTGTCTTCACTCCCAGCTGTCTCACATGTCCAGTTGCTGGTTATATTAAACTTCCATGCAGTAATTCTTGTTCTGGCTTTTAGTTGTTGGTGCTCATTCTTGTAATCTGAGGATACCTGTGATGACCATGGGGAAGTGGGAAACGACAGAATGATGAGCAGAGGAGGACCTGACCAAAGACAAAGTATGCAAACAAAGCAAAGACTTTCCTAGTTTAACAGAGTTTAGTGCTAGCTGACTTCTTATTCATTAACACAGAGAAAACATCCTTCTCTTTCTTAAAAGGGAGACTGCTAAGCTCTTTATATATTTGGTGTCTCCTAGCAAGCACAGTATGAAAAGACAGGATATGAAAAGGGACATGAAAATGTATGGTGAAAGAAAAAAAAAAAAGGTAAACGCACTAAGGTTTAAGACCCTCTATATTCAGAGCAATTAATATGGTAGATATACACTGGAGTTTGGGTCAGAAGTTCTTATATTTAGAGATATTAGAGGTATAGGAAAACGGTATTGATTTCAGAGCTGTTTTTTGTTTTCCACATGGAAAGACTAGTGGAAACAGAAAAACAGTATAAATCCACAGTGAAAAACAGGTTCTGAAAAAAATCCACCTAATAAGTGCTAGAATTCTGAGGCAATAAAGATTTCACTACAACTGAAAAATATTTGGTATTTTTGCTAAGAGCAGTACTAAACACTGCACAGACAATTGCCAACAGTGGAAACGAATAGGTTCAGTTGTCAGAATAATGGATACTGAAAGCTAGAAGTGCCAACAATCAGGGTTATTGACTCAGAATAAAACTGTGAAAATCTTCGTTCTCTCTCAACATATTTATTTCCCCTGAGTTCACCCTGCTTTTCTCTGGGGAGTCAAAACAAATGAATTTTTCTGATTTCTGGCCTAAACAGTGTGACATAGGAATGATGATTTCAAAGCCTATTCTTTAGCTGAAAAAAATAAATTGCTTGGAGTCCTAGATTTCAGGTGAGAAGAAACCATTCTGTCCTTCTAATCTGACCTCTTGCAGAATTGCATCCTAATTGCTGGCTAACAACTACAGTTTCTGTGTAAAATTTATTAAAAATAACCTGTCTAAAATTTGGGTGCTTCAATGTCTTTTAGCAATGGGTGATCTTTTGACATTGTGAAAAATCCTGTAGTTAGTTATCTATAAGAGCCTCTTTCCATTTTATGAAAATGATATGCCTTTATGAAACTTAAAGGGACTTTGAGAAGGCACAGGAGTTCTTTTGCACTGGCATGAATGAAGGATTTGGTTCTACTCAAGGTTGTGCAAAATCTGAGTAGCCTTCATTTTCACAGTAGCGGTGGTGGCAGGTTTCTAGACTTTCTTCCCAACTGAACACTCTCTGTGCTTTCAGAATGCAAATTTAAGTGCTTTCAGAGCTTTGTACTCCTGGGAATAATATGGAGGTGTTCATCTGAAACTTGGAAGGTGTTTTAGAAAGCTAAACCCCAATTTAGGTGGAAGGGGTTTAAGTAGAAGTACCTACAGCAGGGTCTGTGTGGATGAATACAGACAGGCCCAACCTACGCTGCTTGTGACCCACATGAGCCAGGCAAGACAGAAGTCCAGTCTAGGAAACATTTACCAGTGTTAAAGCAGCACTATGTAAACCCTGGTATGTCCTCCTGGATGAACTAAAGAGCTAGGAAACCAGGAGAAACTATTCAGCAGAGCAGTGCAGGGGCGGGGGCATGAGGCAGGTGGTTAGCATGGCTACGTGAATTCCAGGCTGGAACTGGCCTTTGTCCAGGCTGCTTGCAGCAAAAGTGCTTGTCTGCACTGGTCTTGACAAACATTCCCATCGTTGCAATGCTTTTGAACGGCAGTTGGTGCTCTCGAGGCCGCAGAGGGTTTGCAGTCTGCATCACACTGCGTCCTGGAACTGATACTGAAACTTGGGCAGAATACCATGGTTCTGATTCCCATTTTGTAGGCTCCCCTGGTTTCCTCTCTATATGTTTAAATCAGGTGAGTTGGCGCCATCTCAAACCACATGTATCTACAATCCCAATAAAAATGGAAAAATGAGAATGTGAGTTGGGGTTTGCAGAGTATGCTTAATGAACACTGATTTATATTATATTATGAGATACTACTTCTTGAACTGGTTGAAAGCAGAATTTAAGCAACCCATGCCTTTAAAAAAAAAAGATAATCAACACTTGTGGTAGGAATGTTTATGTGTTCAAGACGCAAAATATTGCTCATTGACCTCAAGTCTAAATCTGAAAGCATGTCTTGCTGACACCAAATCAGAGAGCACTAGCTTATCCCAGGCTATTGATGAGAATATTTATTTTCCTCAGCCCATAAAACCTAGCAAAATGCTGTAGGGAACACTTCTGAGCTGGTATAAAAGAAGACTGAATGACATCAAGGTCTTTGCAATTCCTAATCACTATAATTCTATGATTTGATTTAAGCCCAGTTGCCACATAAACACCAACAAATTTAGTATTTTTTCCATTTTGGGACATCATGAAAAACATTCTTGGTTTAATACCTATGTAAGCACTAATTTTTACAGATGTCTTAAGATGTATAGTGCATATAGTAGCTACAAATTAGCATATCGTGCATACGTTGCTTTGTGTGCTTTCTGGAAGGAGTCCAAAGATAACTGACTAACACATGGGATGTTTCCTCTTCACCACATTAACGCAAAGTCAACACCTGCAGTGATGTAAGCCCATGACTCACCTGCCTGAATGGAGGTCTCTTTAGGATCAACTGTTGTGCGCAGAATACATCTGCAATATCCAAATAAATGAGCCCTTCTAAAGTAAGTCAGCACTACCCCTGTTTAGAATGCAGGGCCCTTGTGAAGGCTGAGGTGAAGCAGCTGGCTAGCAGCTTTTGTGAGTCATTTTAAAAAGCCACTCTCACAGCTGGAGAGAAAATAGCCCTGGCAGCACTGGCAATCCATTATGAAATGTAAAAAGTCCTTCTCTGGGCGGAAGGAAAACTTCACCCAGCTGTCAAGTGTTTGAGATGTTGGGGAAAAGTGCGCGCACACGCACGCACATGGCCCTGGCTTACAATGCGAGGAACACAGAGGCCACATTAGATAAAATTAAATCTCCTCTGAGACTGAAAAAAGCGTGGGCTTTTTAGAAATCAGTAAGGGTTTTGGTGAATGGTATATCAAGCACTTTTTATCATCCAAGAAAGACTGGCCTGCAGGTCTCTTTTCTCATTTAAATTCTCCTCTTCATCATACCTGTATCAAAAAGACACTTGACCTCTGCCTGCATTATTGTCCAGCTCTATCGATCTGAAAGGTACATATCGCAGAGAAAGGAAAATCTAAGTGGCAGAACAATCAATCCCTAATCTCATCTTTTTCCATTTGGCAATCGTAAAATGTAGTTAGTGAAGGGCTTCTAAATGTAAATCAATTTAAGCCAAGAGATGCTGATGTTGCATATCTGTAGCATAATAAAAGATGACTAGTTTAGAAGCCTCAGTGGAATACAGCAATGATGAATCCGAGTAGGAAGGTAGGGAGATAGATGACTTGCATAGCTGTGAAGTCTGAAGGGATTCCATCTGAATGTGATTTCCAGACCAATGAGAAAGGGGTTTCTTTAGAGGTGAAGCTCAAATGCAGGTTTTCAGAACTTCTTTATGCGCTTTGCCTTATTTACAGCCACACAAAATGTGTTCTGGTTTGTATGTTCGTGGATCGGTACTGACATCTAGCGGCAGTATCCGCTGGTCCCGCTTAGCTGTCCCTCTGGTAAAATCGAATAACCCACCTCTTGCAGGAGTCCTAAGACCCCATCCCATGGTTAGACGACAGCACTGTACCTCTTCCCTTATGTACTGCGGTGATGCAAAACGTAGGCCCAGTTGAGGTCTCAGAACTCGGAGAAGTCTTTGAATTTTTAGCAAAACATTTTTTAAAGTTCCTGTGTCTTTTTTTTTTGAGAAGGATTGATGCAACACAGCCAGCCAAGGCCTCTCCATTTTAACTAAAGGTGAAATTAACATCTATAACTGGATGTTAGCTTTCAGATAACATGTGACCAGAGATGTTTATCAAGTTTCTGTGTTTAAATGGGAACTATTGAGTAGAACAGCAACTTTATTATCTGTATGATTGGAAGTGATGTATGATCATTTCTTAAAATCTCATTAATTTCAGGTGTCTATAGTTCTAAAAAGGTGATAAACTGGAGGAGATTTAAAGTAAAAATGTTCTGAAGATAAAAGACTGAAAACAGATCTTACTACGAAATACATAAAGAGATCAATCTGTTTTACAAAGGGAGAGAAGTATTCACAGTTTATGAGTACACATACATGAAGAATAAGAATACGATAACAAAGAGCTAGTTAAACTGGTAGACAGAAGTATGAAAAAATTGAGACACTGGCAATTAAAATGAGACAAATTTAGAGTTGAAGTGAAGCCGAACTTCTATTAATAAAAGTAATTAACCCTTGAAACAATTGACGAAGGCTGTGGTAGCATTTAAAGCTCTAGAACACTTTAAATGAAAACAAGATGCTTTCTGAAAGATGTTTCCTTCAAATGGAAGAGAAATCATGGAGACAGGCAACCATTGGGATAGGTTGCTCAATTTTGCGCAATCTCCATTCTTGCAGTTTTTCAGACCCTGAGGAACTTAGTCTGATCTCATAACTGACCTTGCTTTGAGCAGGTGGTTAGACTAGAAATCTTAGGGCCCTTCCAGCCTGATTTTCTTTGATGTTATGATCTTATGGTACAATTCAAGGAAGTTTGGGATCCTATGGCAGTTTCTAATCTCTACAGTCTATAAAACGACCCAAGAAGGAAAGACTGCTTCACAAAAATTGCTTTTGATCATTTTCCAAATGCACGTATTTTTGTATATTTTTTTTTAACAAATAAAGGTAGGCATAAGGAGAAAACTGTAATTTCCTAATGCATATTCAATGTCAACGCGAAACCATTAAAATAAAGATTACCAATTCCAATTCTCTGAATTTTTCTTTGACGGAATCACAGAATGGTTGAGATTTGAAGGGAATAGGAGCCAGACACCTAGAGCCAGTAACTCAGATCAATGTCTAGAGGACTCTTGACTATGTGCAAGGATGGAATCTTCACAACTTCTGCCAGTGCCCAGTTACTCCCACAGGAAAAGAAAAAAAAAATAAAAAAAATTCCCTGCTATTACAGAATGAGACAAGGTGAATAGAAGCTCCTAATTATACTACTTGTATGTATTGCTTTTGTATATATAGCATATATTAATATTGCTTTATAATCATACTTGTTATTCATTTTCTTAAAGATAAACACTGTTGATACTATTATACAAAAAATAACATGGATGAATAAAAATATAGCAATGCTGTCTTTTCTCTTTTTTTTTCTTTCCTTTGTCAACAAACATGTTCAGATTTATTTCCTTTCTCCCCAAACCACCAATACACTTGCACTAACAGAAAATATACCCCAGACAATGAAGCACATTGTCCACACTATTCTATGGACAGAAGTCTTTTGGGTCCTTCTAAATGATATCACAAACCGGATGAAAAAAATATTTCCCTTATCCAAGTGCAGTAGAAGGCCCCAGGGAAACATAACTTGTCAACATAGAGGCTTTGTTTATTTCTGCGATGTAAAAAAATGAGATGGTTATATCACTATGCTCCCTAATGCAGAAACACACATATTTTTAAAAAACTGGTTGCACAAATATAACTTACTTATTTTCTGTAGGGAATGATACCATGATATGAAGACCTGCTAGACCAGAATAGCTTTGTCCAGCCTTGCTGGTAGCTGATGTCATGCCATTTTACAGTGAAGTGATGTAGCTAAAGCTGTACAATCTCTGCGTGTAGAAAACAAGCAGTGAAGTCAAGTCACTGTGGGCAGAACTATTCTGCTTGGAGAAAATAGGCCTAAAGTCTAAACCAGCCAAAAAGATTTGAAGCCAGGACTGCTTGACTGCTAAATTAGAATTAGTCTGAAGACATGTTAGGACAGGAACAATATTGCTGTCTACTGTAAATCTGACTTTAACTGTAACTGTTTGACTAGCTCCATTCTTTACTGACAGTGTTTCTGGTAATATCAACTATACCAGCAGACTGGTGTTTGTAAAGGAGTAGTTAAGAAATGAAGAAGAAGAATTTTGTAGAAGATGCATGAGTGTGATAAACATGATTCAGAGAAGTTGTTTATTTAGTAAAAGATGTCATCCCTCAAAAAATGAGACAAAGAACCTTTATATATCAAGATGGGTACCATCTGGGCAAGGCTGGATGCTCCAAGGCAATGAGCATCATTTGAAATCCCAAGTCCCAGTAGTCACTGGTTCATGTCAGTTTGGGTCCAGATTATTGTTAGATTATATTCAAGTATGTCCTTACATGGACATTCCAACAGTAGAAGACATGCTTATGGATCTGCTGGGACTGAGAGTCCAACTGCAGCATGAGGGTGAGTGGGACTGCCCAACCAGCACTGCCTCCTGTGAGAAACTGAGAAAGAAAACCTCAACTTGCCTTTCTTCTTTTTCAGGCAGCCTTTGGACATAGCTGGACGCCATAGAAAGTGTCACAGTAGTTAGTGCTCCACAAGTCAGGAGGGCAGGGCAGCCAGGGTACCAGGGGTAGTCTTGGACCTGGGAATTAGGATGGGGACAGATTGAGGCTTGGCAGAGCCCATGGTCAAGATGGACCAGGCGGAGCAGAATCTCAGGGTCCAGACGCAGGGGTTACTAGCTGAAGTAAATGAATTATAAGGGAAAAGGTCTAGTGGTGCTCACACGGTTGTGCTGACTTGTCTAGGGAGCAAAATTTCAGCAGAATCTGCATATTATATTCTAGCTGTCCAGGTTGCACAGCTGACCCTGCTCAGTTTTTCTTTTTTCCTTTTTTTTTTTTTTTTTTTAATTTTACTCTTATCCCAAATCCAACAAGAATAGATATGGATATTCTCACTCCCTTGAACAGCCTTGGGGTTGCCAGAACTAGAAGATTTGTCGGGGGACTGCAAGGTTGAGCCTGGGTTGGAAAAAGGACACAGAGGAAACAGGAACATAGGATTAAAAAGTTATCAGGCTTCTTCTTTAACATTAGATATATTATTATTTTCTTTAATTTTATTTTTGGCCTCTTTCCTCTGACTTGAGGTCTGGAGGGGGAAAACGCAGAAGGAAAAGGAAGAGATGAAAAGAAAGTCCACTTCCAAAAGGGGAAGGGAAAGATTGCAACAGACATTTGGAAAGAGACTGGAAAAACTCATAAGTAAAACTCTCTTTGAAATATTAGAGCTGCTTTGTCTGAAAAGATTGGCATAGAGAATGGAAATAAAATCAAAATGAAAGCTTTTGTACATATCCTATTATTTCATATATTTAGCTGTAAGACTTCAGAAATGAAATAGCCCAAAGAAAACATGTTGGTAGAGTATTTCATATGGTTTAACAGCAACAGAAAGGATCTGAATGATTCAAAAAGCTTATATAACTGTTTTGTTTTATTCATTTACATAAATCACATTTACCGTAGGTGTTTTATTCAAAATAAAGTTTTGGGAAAATAAATTGAACAGATGAACCTAGGCAAACCTGGTGATTTTTTCATGAGTAGTGTTTGATGATAAAAGCATAAAAGCATAATGTGGTATCATTTCACCAAGGCACAATATGGATCATCCATATGGAGCAGAAGTTGATAATACTGCAAAGAAGCAAAAATAAACAGAACAGATGTACTTGTAAAATCATGTCTGCACCCACCCCAAGTACCTGTTTCTTTGTGTAGAAACTTCTACAACTTCTGTTGGATGGCTCTGTCCCATGGTGGAGCTGGAACAGGAAATAGCTCGTATCTGTTTCAGCGAGCACTGGCTTTATCATCTGACCATTGTCGAGAGTTCTAACAGCCCCAGTGTGAATATCTGCTTGCTCCTCACGGTGCTACACAGGACATCAAGGGGATTAATTTTATTTTCCATCATTTTGCTGCAACCTTCATGTAAGAAATTACTTGTGCCGGAATCAAATTACTTCAGGTCTCAGCTACTTCTTTGGCTGAATACATCACCCCTAATGCACTGCACAGTGCAGAGCCATGTAGAGCCAAATGGGCTATGAGAAGATCTGCTGCTTGGACTGACCTGCTATGACTCTTTGGAAATACTGGACGTTTTCTAACCTTTACTTTTCATACCCTAGAAAAAGTGAGACCACTTTCCTCCACTTGTGAAATGTGTACCTGTTTTTTCTTCTCAGCAAAGAAACTTAGACATCTATTACTTGTACAAAATAACTCCAGCCATCGTGCCATTGTATGTCTCCCATACACCTCAGCAAATGGAGCAGTTCTGCTGGGGTCTCTATGAGCTGATTATGAATAATCAAAACAGCTGGGCATGGTTCAGTTTTGGCCCGGTTCGGGCTGATTGTCACTCAGCATTAGCTTTGTGGTTATTAGAAGTCCAGTTACGAATGCCTCCTAGTTGATACTGAGATTTATTTCTCCACTCTTAATCAGCTGCCCACCCAATGGTTGTTTTATCCTCTATATCCTTTGCTTAATAAAGGCTTGAAAATGTCCACTCCCTTCCCTTTCTTACATGTGTCGTATTGCTGCACCTTCAAATGCTGATGTATTTATAAGCATGCTGTGCTGTTAAAACATGCAGCACAGTACTTGAAGTGACTGTAAGCTCTGTTGTATGTTTATAAATGTAACAGAAAGTACTAAAAATTATATGACAAGCTCTCAGTTGTTGTTTTCTTCTTTTTTTAAAGCCCATCTTCCCTCTTCCATCAGTAAAACAAGACAGATGTGAATCAGCAGCTCAGCAATTTGGTGGAATGAGCACTTATGAACCAGAATTTTAAAAAGTGGGCACACAGGAATAGGTTCTTCATGCCATAGCAGGGGAGATCATGTGGCCAACATCTGGAAGATACCATACATGGACTCTGATTTAATAAAGTAGTCACCCATCTGCTGCTTTCTCAGAGTGAGGAGAATAAATAGCATGCCACATCCCACACACTCCAGCTGTCCCCAGCATCCAGTGCTCTGCAGTTTGGCTAAAAATAAAAAAGAAACTTTACTATATTTCAAAAAAGATTTCTGGTTAAAAAAGAGAGGGAGACAGTGTGCAGTAAAAAGATCTGTTTAAGACTACCTGTAAGCGTTTCAAAGTGAAGAAGAAAGTTGCCTTTTGTTTGAAGATTGTTTTCTTTTCAAGCACTGTTGTATGGCTTGCCAACATTTACATCACATGCCAGAAAGCTCGTCTTTTTTAGAAAGTATTTTAGTTATTTCTCCTATTTTCTGGTGCTGGTGTGCTGATATGCAGTGGTACCAGTATAAATGGACCACTGAGTCCACAACTAATTGATTGCAGCTTGGTAATAAAGGTCTTGCAGCTTTACTCTCTACAAGTCTCCTAACATGAATGAGTTAAAAAGAACCTTTTACTCTGCTGTTGTAGTGTGACCAAGTGATTATCGAACCTTAGGGACTAACCGTTCATTCACCTGTACAGAAGAAAGGCCTAACCCAGTAGATCTTTCTGGGTTTCCATGAGGGAAAATTGCAGGCAGATCATTAATAAGAATCTAGACTGAGGAGGCTAGTAAAAAGACTAGGCATAGTAGACAAATAATAATTCTCCACTCTGTCTTGGGTGGGTGGAAACCTAATTTATTTATTGTCACTCAGCCTTAAGATCCTTGGAAAGAAGATCTTAACAGAAGTATAACAGAACGTATTCAGTCTGGACTAAGCCAGAAGATCAATCAAGAGACACATTTTCATGAGGCCCAGTTCTATGTTGTTTACTGATTTAACTAAATCATCACAGGCAATCAATGAAATGATAACAATCCTATTTTTAAAATACACTTTGGACTTGGATTGCTTTTAGAGCAAATACCATAAAGTTGACATTACTGTCTTCCTAGTGCAACACAATGTCTTGGTAAGCATAGCAGGACCTCCTGCTTTTCAAGATATATCCACTCTGCAGTCAGGTATGTGGCTGCAGCCCACAGAAATATGTATGCACTTACTTTAATTTACTTTGCTCAGAAAACTAAAAGCCTAAAAAACAGCACCAATTCAGTCCCTGAGACCGCATCCCTGACTCCAGATAGCCTTGTGCTGCCAGAGCTGAAGATTGTTCCGTTGTGCTTTCAGTGTTCCTGGTGTCAGTGCCAGATTCATGAAATACACATTTCTTATATTTTCTAAGTATAGTGTAGATGCAGCCAGAATGATTCCTTATTTTCTCCTGTATTGAAGTGTGCTCACAGACATGAATCCACACATTTTCTGGATGTTTCAAGCTGAACATAGGGAGAGCAAACTAGTGCCAACCTACAATAACACAATACTGTACCAGTTTAGGCCTGTAAATTATGGTAGCATAGCTTGATTTTCAGACTAGTACTAGTCTGGAACTTATGAACCGCATGGGCACCTCACTAAATATGTCTCTACTCCCTTTGGACCCACGCTCAACGTGAATAGACACAATGTGGGAGTTTCTAAACTGCAGTTTCCAGCAATGAAAGGGCAAGTTCATGCACAGACAGCTGTCATGGCTATCTACAGAACTTCATCTAGGACTGAACCTGGATAAAAAGAGAAACAATTCACTAGAGGCTGCATCTAGATAAAAACAAATGGAGAATTTAAGGTACTGTAAAAGTCAGTATTTGAATCAAGACATTCTCCCTATGTTCTGCTCATATATTATCGGCTAGTTCTGCCTACCCTTCAGGCATTTGCTTATTTGCTTGCATCTCTTATAACTGTGCTAAAACTTTGGGGCTGCAAGGGTAGGGAAGATTAAGAATGTCACATGAAGCAGAAGCAAGAAGGTATCACCCCACCATTCAGTGATCATAGCAACTCCTCTTGGGGCTTGGTACCCAAATTTCTTCAGCAACTCTTCCTATAACTATCCACATATATATTTTTATATTTTATCTAGCAATGTGTGTATTTTGTATTACATCATCGTTACCTCAGACTAAATTTTCCAGGGAGTAAACTGTGTAACACAATTTTGTCATCATCTCACTGTATCTCTCATTTGGCCATCTGCTGTAAAGAACCTTCTGAGGGATGGCAAGGGCTGTCATTAGGACACCCCACTACATAACTGCTCTGTACCTTCCATCACATTCAGAATGAGAAGAACATAAACATGATAAATACTTTATCTACTAGCCTGCTGCACAAAAATGTGTAGTGTCTCTGACAGCCAATATCACATGAAGCTGATCACAGTCCTTTACACCTGTTCCCTTTGTGGTTTCACTATTGATGGAGTTCAGTTATCTACATTCCCATGAAGCACTGCTGGGATGTTAGTGCTTTATTTCCTAGAAGAGATGCTTTGGACAAATGTAAACAATTACACCTAAGTGCACTGGGAACACTCAAGTTAAAGGTAAGGGTGCCTTGTAAATTCAGTGTAAACACAAAAAGTAGGTGTCCTGGAGTGTTACACGGAACTTAAATCTAACACAGGTGGGATTCTAACAGTCTGTACCCTGACTCACGGTCTAGAGTTATTATGATGATGTAATGGAAAATAGGATGGCATTATCCAAGACAACATATAATTCCAGGAAAGTATTTTTCTCTAGCGGAAGAAAAACAACTAAACTTCTGACAGATGTTTAGAGGATTCTCAGCCTTGTACAAACAAGTTATTATTGGCGTTATCTAAATGTACTCATATGCCACCCTTGAAGTGTGAACACCCTTGCTAGAATTAACAATGCGTTACTCAGAAGCATAAACATGAGGGTAATTAAGAGGCCCAACCTATGACTAAGTCTTATTCACCTTTGAGTCTTTCTT
The DNA here is from genome assembly GCA_013398155.1 of Pedionomus torquatus. Taxonomy (NCBI): domain Eukaryota; kingdom Metazoa; phylum Chordata; class Aves; order Charadriiformes; family Pedionomidae; genus Pedionomus; species Pedionomus torquatus. Next base: position 229,559 of record VZRU01016807.1, on the reverse strand, counting down.
ACCAGGTCATTTATCATTAGCTCCAGTTCTACTTAACATCAGACATATAAAAAGTACCATCTGAACTTTGAACATTCCCTGTCTTCAAGGATTTCTTCTTGCAGCAAAGATATTTGCCATCTGGTGAACCTCCATATACACAAAATTATAATTAAATTGCCCCTGGTCCCTTGCATTCTGTTTGTCAGAATGTTCTCTGAAACAGCCATGGAGCGTGTAATAAAGTTGAATTTTATAAAAACAATTGCTTTGTTTGTTTTCTACACTAAAGAAGTAACACAATGAACAGCATTCTAACCTGTTTTTAAGTTCATGAGAAGTAAATGTTACACTGGTATAAAATTAATTTGTAGTTAGTCCATTAATTCAGATTCTGCAAGTCTTATTTCTAATTCTCCTTTTTGAGCCGCATCCCTGCACAAACTCCCCCAGAGATCCCTAGGACATTGCACCTCTGAAAGCAAGAGATACTTGGAAATAAGATTCTGTCTTGAGGGGAAATTGAAAATTCTCCATGAATTATCAATGCATAATTTTGTGTGGCCCTGAAATGTAAAGTAGATTATATAATGATAACTGATAGAGAGACTATGGCTATGAAAGCTGAATGAAGAAATTACAGTGATTTATTCAATTATGTGGCCCTCTTTCTTTGCTCAGAGAATACGAATGAGTAGAGAGGTATATTGATTTCCCATTGTCTTTTTTACTTCAGAGACTGATTGTGATCAGCATGAGATAGGTATTTTTTACTTAATGTTTGAAATCTGACTCAAGCTGGCTTTATCAGAAAAATCATAAAGCATTGTTTCTCTCCTTCTCCCTGAATGAATGCTGCTCTTATAACCTAGAGGGCAGCATAATAGAACCATTTTTCTCTCTTTCAGGCAAATGAATGTAACAACTAAGATATTTTAGATGAATTCTATGCCTTTTCCTTTTTGCATCACAGCCATTTCGATGTGAGCATGAGATGCTTATTGTTCTGAGCCACGCTGGACTCCTGCGTCATTAAGTAGGTCCAAGGAGAGGAGACAGAGAAAAGAGTGTTCATCCTACCACTTTTCTCACATTCACTCAAAGTAGTTGGATGTGTCCGTGTAGTCTTTGCTGTAATGATGTGAACAGACCTTGCTTAATTGTTTCTGTGTCACAGTTTCGATAAGGAGGTTTCAGAATCTCATTCCCCTGATTTGGTTAAGTATCACCTTCTATAAAATACACTAACTGCCTTTATGGATTATTGCCATGCACCGAAGAGAAGTAGGTTCAGCCGCAGCAAATGGAGACATTTTCCTGCCAAGCAAACTTCTGTGCCCCAGGTTATGCAAGAGACTGGCCTTAACATCAGCATCAGTATAGTTTCCTCATTAGAACCCAATAGATCCTCTTAGATGAAAGNCAAAAAAAAAAAAATAAAAAAAAATATCCTCTTATTTTTCTGACATTGATTGTGATAAAAAGGTGTCCATCATGCAAGAGGATGTGGTGTATTTTATCTGTATGCCACCGAGTGCATGAACTGGCACACACAGTATGGCCTTTGCCAAGGTCATATTCCTGCTCCTAGACAAAGAAAAGCTTTCCTCCTAATTCCATCTCTAGATCCCACACCTGGGACCAACTACCTCTGTGTTGCTTGTTGTCACAAGAAGTTGTCACTTTTTACCCATGGGGCTAGCTTCTGGTAAATGCAATCAACACAGTCATCCTGGGTGCCGTGTTCCCCATCCCACACTGAGTATATCCTCAGTTTGACTCTGTTTTGTCCAAATAGCATCCTTCAATGACTATAGTGAAAATACTTTAACATACCCATAATACCTCAGAAGGCTGTCAAGATGTGTGGTTTGTATTGTGCGACCATTAATATTTATTTGTAAGCACAAGGGACTTTCAAGGTACACTGCAGAGCAGGCTCAGCTTCCTAAAGGCCCCCTGAGTCTATAAAGCACAAATTCTTGAACCCTTTCTCCCTTCTTCAGAACTGTCAAGAGCACACAGAAACACACATGTAGTTGCAATAATTTTCACCATCAAAAGGCAGACTAAAGAAATGCAGAATTTTGTATTCACAGGACTGTGCCTATTGCTCGAAGAAATGCAAAACCAAAAGTTGTCCGTGCTCTGTTTTTCCCACTGCTATTAACACACCCACAACATTGTTACTGATTTAGTTGTGAGGAAGTAGCAACACATTTCAGGCACTTTTGAAAACTAGGAAGAAAAGAGGTCTTCACATGCACTGACTAAACATCTTTTGCATGAATATCCTACTGTTCGGTTGCCTCAATATGGTAGAGCTTTATTGACTTACTGCAAGCTACATTTGAATGATTGCTTCATATATTATGATATGCAACATTACATCCTGTTTCTTTTCTATTTCTATAGCCCAAAGACTTATTTGAATCGGTGTCTCAGACTCATAAAAAATACATGACTTTAAAAAAAGATTATTATACAAAAATCCACCAACCTTGAGAAACTGCAGAGGTGGGGGATTTTTGTACTGGAATTCATTTTAGCTTCCTAACATTATTCCTATGCATTTTCAGCTTGAAAGTACAATCTGGCAATTTATAATAAAGAACCATGAAACAGCTTTCCAGCAAGGAATTAAAAAAAAATTTAAAACTCCCAGAAATCTGGATGTCTGATTGCAAGTGAGAGTAATATACTTCAGAGCTGGTGGAGGAAGAATTCAAATAATAATCTCTGATATATAAGGACTCTGCTGCTTAGTCAATAGAAGATGGGTAATCTTCTCCCCAGAGCTTTGCAATACGAACAGAAGATAACCGAAGTAAAGTGTTTTACATGATGCTATTGTGTATGATTATTGAGTGAGTTGGAGGCAGATGAGAAACAGTACTCCAAAAGGGAAATATTGTCACTAAGAACTGTTGGACTATCAAGACTGCTGTCTCTTCCCAGCAGCTGAGTGGTAGCGTACTGATGAATTGGAGGGCAGAGGTAGGGCTTAGATCAGAGCAGTAATCAGAATTAGCAATAAGGCAAAGTACTGTAGCATTACAATATAGGCTCCTCTATCCCCAAGCATTCACGTTTGATATTTTAATACAAAATTGTACAGTCAAGTTAAAAAAAAAAGATGTATTTCTTTTACAAATATATCTAAGTGCACCTGCTCGGCGCTGGTGCTGGATTTATAAACTAATAACAACCTGAACTAGCACTTGAGAATCAGCATTTCAAAATGCAGTCTTTGCACTAGACTACAATTTTTTTCCCAAGGTTTTTTTTTTTCCCTTTCTTTTTTTTTTTTTTTTTCCTCAATACAGAGGAGCTCAGAAAAAACCCTCTGATTTTGTGATGGACTATACAGTTCTGGAATAAAGTAATCTCTAAGGCTCATGTTCTTTATCAAAACCCTTATAATGTTCTGAACTAGTTCTAGTGAAGTGTTAAAACTGGGGCCATATGATTAGATGTTTGCAGAGGAGGACGAAGCTGTCGAGCTAAGAGATGGATCATTGCCTAATTTCTTGCCTTTAAGCTTTTTCAAGAGCTGCTTTAAGGCATTAAAGGAAATATGGATTGTTTCTAATCTTGTATTGCTGTTACTTAATAGTCATATCAAGACAAAGTTGAGGTACAGCTCTAGTTTACCACGCCTCTAACGGACTTTACTCCCTTTTTATGTTATTGACCCATTCCATTGGTTCAGCATCTTATGAAAATTACTCTCTAAACTCTAAGCAGTTGACATAAACAACGTATAAAATAGGTCTTTCCTGAATCAGTGTGCTGGAATGGAAGCAGCTTCAGAAGACTGAAGCTCCAATGGGACCTTACAAGCAACATAGCTATGGCAAAGAGTTATATATGGCCACATATCATAATAACATTCCTCTGGAATAGACACACTTTTGAAGTGCATCCTGTTGAAGCTGGGATATTGTACAGTAAAGTCACCTTCTCAGAGAACAAACATGAAGAACCATAACTTTAGGTTTATGGTACACACACTGAGAAGGGTCACCAGTGGCTTCCAGTCTTCTGTTGTTAGGATTACCTCATGTTTAAAGTTGTTTGTTCTGAAGACAAGAGACCAGAGCACAGACTGGAGATGCAGAAGGTTCTTCTGCTCAATTCTTTGTTCTTCAGCCATCAAAATGAGGAATCTCAATTTGAGCCCCCTGACACTGCAGTAGGATGGGTGCCCAGATGCTTAGACATGAACAATAGGAGAGCTCTGGGAGCCTGTACTGATTTTGTAATGCAAAGTCTTTTAACTCTTGGGCATATAGAGAATTTGGCAAAACTTTTGTGAGTGACTATTTTTGACTGAAGGGCAAGATTCAAAAAGGCAGGTAAGTCCATTAGAGACATCACTCACTCTTCTCAAAAGGTTCACCTTCTTAACAACATTTTCAATTCAGCTGAGAATTTGAAAATTAATGAGTCATTTCTCATTAAACATGTATTAAGGAGCTCTCAAAGACTTAGTAATGGGTGTTTCAGAGGTAGTCTGTTATATTACTCAAAGTCCAAATACTTCCCCAAAGCAGAGTTAAGCAATGCTTAAGACCCTCAAAAACTTTAGAAAAAAAGATAAGTATTCTTAATACTTAGGTGCTGGCTTTTTTTTTTTTTCATAAAATTGATCACATGTATTCAGTCACTTGTACAGATTAGATAAAGTAGAAAAGCAAGCAAAATATTCAACTAGTATGTCTGCACAAATTTGGTGTCTGACAAGATGACATCATTTCCTCACCAAATAGGCTGAACTTGCAGTCTAACTATTCCTCTCAGGGTTGGTAAATAGTGAAGTACAAACTCAGCTGGGAACTGGGTTTTGCTGCTGGAATTCAAACTAGAACAAGCAGACGCTACAGTGAGATAAGAAATGCTCCTGCTATGCTCCACAGATGAATTGTACGTCTGTGGTGTGCAATGTGTAAAACACTTGTTGGCTTTCCAAGCAAAGGCAATGTGCCAACAGAGCTCTTGCATGTACCTTTGTGTCTTTCCTGTCTAAAGACTGTGGTTACACGCTTCTTTGAAGAAAGCTATCCATGAGAGTATGGAACTGATTATGAGGAGGCTACAGGTAAGCAGCAGATGGGAAAGGGTGTTACAGCCATTCAATTTGCATATTCCTTAAAATAGAGTGGGCACACAAATAGAGTGGGCACAGAAATGGAGTAGAAATTTCAATAGACAAGGTATCTTGGCAAACCTTTGAACCCAGGGTTTATTCTTGCTCGTATTTAGATATTTTGCTGGAATGCACAGGGATGCTCAAAATTTTGGGTTTGATTCATAAATCATCAGCAACTGTAAAGCAAGATAGCTCACTTTATCAGCTCAGTAAAGCAAAGAACCTGCAGCAGCAAATAGAAGTGCTAATAGAGGTTGCATTAAAAAATAAACTATGTTGTTGTTTTTATTTATGTGCCTGAATTTCAATAAAAAAATAAAGCACTTTAATGTAAATATTTATGTTACTTACATGATTTCCATTACTCTAATATCCAATAGTTTTCAATACTTTAAGGGGATGAAGGAGTCTTACAGGCAGAGAAATCATTTACAGGTTGTTCCAGTAGCCCTAAACATAGGTAACAGTGACTTAGAATACACTTACCTGAAGAAAACAGACTTTTTTTTGTACTAAACAGTGTCTGGACTAACCACATAAATGAAGCTATACTACTATAGCCAACCGGCTTTCTAAAAAAACACGTTGGGCTGTCTGTATCTTGAAATCCGGAGGGGAATTGGGGAAGCTACCAATAGCATAGTTCATGTACTTATTACTAGCTCCGCAGCTATAAGCAAATACCTAATTTCTACCTACACTGCAATTTGCATAATTTGAGTAGTCATTTATGAGCTGCTGACTATTATTCCTTGGTTTCTGCAAAAAGAAAAGAAAAAGAAAAAGAAAAAGAAAAAGAAAAAAGAAAAAGAAAAGAAAAAGAAAAAGAAAAAGAAAAAGAAAAAAGAAAAAGAAAAAGAAAAGNGAAAAAGAAAAAAAAAGGCTAGACTGGAAGATGGAAAGATTATGCCTGTATTAAATAGAAGTATAGTTAAAGTAATACCTTGTCAGAGAAATAGCATCAGTACACCCCAAACTTAAATATGTTGTCAGAAGTCAAGGTCTTCAGAAAAGTGTTTTCTAAAATAACAACATGTCCTAGGTAATATTCCATTTCAGCTATTTTTTTGTTCTCTCTATAATGCAACCTTGCTACTCTGTAATTGTGATCTAATCATGGGTGTAATAAAATTTTCTTCTTTTTAATAAAACTTACTATTTCTGCAAAGTATATGGGACAGATAATGAGTCAAGTCCTTACTTAGAGCCACAGAGGAGTATAAGTAAGAAGATATGGAAGGAGTTAACTGATAGATGGGGTAAATAATAGATAATGCTTTTAAAGAGAAATCAGGTCAAGAGAAGTTTGAGAAGAACAAAGAGTCTGAAGCAACTTAAAATTGTAACTCCTTTTAAGAAAAAAAGTTGAGGACTAATGTTAAAAATCAGGTGTTTCAGCACGTTTCAGGAAGATACCCCTATGAAACAAAAGAATCAAATTTGTTATGTAGTATATAGTATCTTCAACTGAAAAGTGACTTAAGGTGAAAACTGGAAAAAAATATTGAAAAGTATCTCTTGCAATGTATAGTATATGCAAAACAGTATTAAAATGTAAGGAGAGAAGAACATTAGTTTACAAATTATATAGGAGATAGCAGAGAATATTGCTCTTAATATTCAGCTTTGCTCTGTACTTGAGAAGGTAGCATGGCAGAGTCATTGAAAAGTGGGAAAAAAGTCCTCCTTGAATGAAACAAATGCACCTGTTTAATGTTCCTAAATCATGAGTAAACCTTTTGTGTATTAAGCCCTTCCTAAATCATTTATTTAATTTATTAATGGAAAGAATTACTTTTAAAGACCTTCAGCAATAGAACCTAGGTGGCCAAATTTAAGAATTTAAATTAGACATTAAAACCCCTCTGGAAGCTTTAGATTTACTAACCTCTTTCAATTGATTAGGTAAGAAACTTGGCCAAATATTTGTGAAAAAATGCTCTATGTACATTTGAAATTAATGTACAAATTAGAGTAGGATTTCACTTTAGATTTAGATTACTGTAAACAGTGTACAAAATTCTGTTGTTATTAGGCTTCTTAAACCCACTTACATGCACAGCTGAGGCAGAACTACATCAAAGGCAAAAAGTTTGACCATAAACAAATGATGGAAATGAGTGATAAGATATAATCCAAAAAAGGAGCAATATTTAATAGAGAGGTAGGACAGACAGGTTCATGTAGTTGCCACTTTTGTAGTAGAAGTGAACAACAAATAAAAGGGCTAAGTACTGGCACCCTGACCGAGTAGCTGGTAATAATTTTTTTCAGGAGACAGCAACATGTAGTATTTTGTAATCTGTATGAAAGGTATAAGCACTCATGAAGGTAATTTAATCAAAGAAGTTGGACTCTCAAGGCATGTTAGCTCGTCAGTGAGTTCACTTTGCCAAGCATCTAAACAGAATTTTCAGATAAAGTTCATTTATTTTTCTGATCCTTTCTCTTCACTGTCACCTTAAAATTTCCCTAGTGGGAATAGAAAACAAGAAAAAAAATAATCATATTTTTAAAAATGCCTTAAGCTATCAATGAACCATCAGAACATGAGTAGGCTGCTGATTACATAATCACGCTTGAAATGTGCACATTAAGTGTATTTTAAAAAAGACCTATTAAGTAACAAATTATAACCAGTTTTCTTCAGACAAGTAAAACAAACAGTTATGCTGTGAACCCAGTTAAGTTTCTACTCTAACATGTAACAATACAGTAGGTAGCTTTATTAAACTAAAGTAATATAATGTCTCAAAAATGTCAGTATTTTTAGTAGATATTGCACCAGATATATAGCTGGAGAGTGAAAGTAATTTAGGATAAAAAACATTCTGATTACTAGTGCATAGCAAAGATAACAAACAATGTTATGACTTTCTTGTGTTACATCACACTATATCCATATGGTGACACATAAGCTATATTAGTGGTTCCAACTAAGATTAAACTGATTATTACAGACATGTTAGGTATCTTTCTCCACACAATGTCACAGCAATTATTCTTGTGTTCTAAGGATGGTATCACCAGCTGGATAAGGAGTTCTTGGTCTGCTGTTCCCTCAAGAATGCAATTTATGTTTTGAATTAGACTATTTCAGGATCAGGACGCCCTGGAGCAATGACATGGAGAATAAAAGGGTGAAATTAAAACAAAGGTAGAATTATAATAGGGGGCAGGAAGAAAAACCGTTTTCTCATATTCAAGTAGAGGCTAGAAGAGTAGACAAGGTAGCTGTACAAACTAGATCAAAGGAGGAGACTTTTTTGAGCAAGTGCCTTAAACAGAAGTCTGAGGGGACTTTGAAAAATAGCAGAAAGAGCTTTGTGGATGCCACAGACTGCAGGTGATAGGGTTGTTCTGAGTCTATTTTGGTACAGAATTCCCATCACCTTAGGAGCTCCACACACAGAACAGAATGATTCTCTGTGCTCAAGCACAGGCTTGCTCTATTTATTCTGCATGAAAAAACATCTGAGTGAAGACCCCCAAAGTCTGTAATCTAAGAAAAAACAAATACACTTTTACTGCAGCATCCTAGAATTTTCTTAATCGGACTTTGTGCAATCTAAGTTGAAAATTGTAAGATGAGGCAGATGCAATTTAGTTAATTTCTCTTAAAAAAACCCTCTAAAAGTAAAATATATTGCTTAAGCAGCAGGCACCTTTTCCTTTTCAAGCTGCTGCTTATGCCTCAAGCAGGATGCTTATAGTCTGAGCATTTTTATTATAGCTTAAAAAAATATTCCAGAATAATGCCAGAGACTTCAGCAGCTGTGAGTCAAAACTAGATATCACATGGGTGGGATTGCTGTACTAACTAACTCAAATGCATCAGATACATTAGAAAGAAGTCCACCTTCAGTTTACCTTTCACCTGAAGTATAAACTGTGGTCACTTTCTCTAGTGAAAGAGTATAAAGTATATAACTATCTGCTCACAGGCATTTAATATGCCACTGTTGTACCAAAAAAAAAAAAAAAAAAAGAAGAGTGGGTGTCTGAAAAGAAAGAAACACAAAAAGTAACATGAGGGCACTGCTTCACTTCAGAACAGGGCTAAGTTCCTGTACTGTTTTCAGAAGGAAAATGATCACTTGTAAGAACACCTCCTGCCAATAGTCATAGTGAAAAAAAACAAACAAACCAGCTTCAATAACTGGTCTTGGAAAAGCAACAAAATCACAGCAGATGTCAAACAGCACAGCTCTGCTAAAACCTTTGACATTCTCATGGGACAGTCTTACATGCTGTAACCACAACAGCCCTGCAGGCACCAATAGGTCAAGATGTCCTCAGTCAACCTGGGACTCCCCTCCACCTCTCAGGATGTTATTTCAGCTCCACCCCAGGCCACAAGTCCCTGCTACAGCAGTACCAGTCTCCAGCCTCATCTTTGCCTGCAGTTCCTTTTGATCCTGGATGGATCCTGGGTTTATCAGTTGCCACACTGGGGCTTGTTAATGGACTGATTTCTTATCAACCCCATGGGACTGTGACCCAAGGGTGAGGGCATGGCCAGTGCAGGATCACCCTTGACTTTAGTTACCCAGCCCTGGGGAACTTGCTGGTCCATACTGCTCCAGGCAGACTCTGCCACAGAGAGGGTGAACGACAGGCTCAATCACCATGCTCAGGAAGTAATTACTACTAATTTCATGAAAAATAGAAGACTGTTTTGAATACAGGGGGAGGTTCTTGGTTCAGTTTTGTTCAATGTTTTCACTAGCAAACTGGTTAACGGAATAAAAAGCTTGATTATTAGAAATTTACAGGTGCTACGTAGGTGGGAAGGACTACATGTTGATAGGAAAACAACATTAGAACTGAAAAGAATCATGACTGCCTTTTAGAAAAAAATGGGATACAATTCACTACAGAGAAATGAAAGGAGCTGTACTTAAATAAAAACTATCAGATGAAGAGAAGGATGAGGAGCATCAGTCCCTTAGAAAAGCATCTACAGGCAAGGAGTGATAGAGAGCTGTATTGAACTATAAGCCAGATATAGCACTATTGTGAGGTAAGTACACACCTGGCAAGATATGTGAGTGGACTCTTTCGGTTCCATCTGGCAGAGGAGAAGACCAGAGTTGAGGTCCGGTGCCCAGGTGTGGGTAAAATAGAATGAGAAGTGGGCACTTTAAAGGAAAGCAATGCAACTGAGCAGAGGTTTAGAAAACATGATCTATGATGAATGACTGAAAGAGCTGGAATTTCTTTTCCATTAAAAGACTTACAGAGAGCTTGGTAAAAACCTTCAATTATAAAACGTTGTTGTACAAAGGTATGAAGGTATATTCTATGTCCATAGAATAAATTATGATAAGAAAGAATGAAGATAAAAATCTAAATTATGAACAGTTAAGACAACCAGTGTGTTGAATACTTTGTTTTGAGACTCTCCACCACTGAAGTCTTTAGAAATATGCTAGACAGCCATGCTAACGTGTAGGTAATCTTGTCTTGAGAGATGAACCGTCTCTTGGAGACCCTTCCAGCAGTTTTTTTTACTGTAACTATTGCGAAATCCCAGATCTTTAATGGGAATATTGGCAACATAGCACATACTGCAATATCTGTAGAAGAAGCAATATCTGTAGAAGAAGCACACATCATCTCGAAATATGGTCTACTGAATCACAGAATCATAGAATTGTCTATGTTGGAAGAGACTTTTAAGATACTGGTCCAACCATCAACCTAGCTCTGATAAAAAACAATACCTCACTCACTAAATCATGTCACTAAGCACTATGTCAACCTTATTAATATCGCCAGGCAGGGATGGTCCCTCAACCACTTCCTTTCCTATGCTTAATAACTCTTTCAGTGTAATAAATTTTCGTGACATCCAATCTGAAGCTCCCCTGGTGCACCTCGGGGCCATTTCCTCTTATCCCATTGCCTGTGACTTGTGAGAAGAGATGGACCCCCATCTCTCTACAACCTCCTTTCAGGTAGTTGTAGTGAGCGATATGGTCTCCCCTCAGCCTCCACTTCTCTAGGCTGAACAGCCCCAGCTCCCTCAGCCTCTCCTCATAAGGCTTACTCTCTAGACCCCTCACCAGCTTTGATGCCTTTCTCTGGACCTGCTCCAGCACCTCAATGTCTTTTTTTTTTTGTGGTAAGGGGCCCAAAACTGTACACAGTACTCAAGATGGGGCCTCACCAGTGCTGACTAGAAGGATTCAATCACCTACCGAGTCCTACTCACTACACTGTTCCTGATACAGACCAAGATGCTGTTGGCTTTCTTGGCTACCTGGGCACACTGCTGGCTTATGTTCAGTCAACAGTCAACCAACCCCCAAGTCCTTTTCTGCCAGTTTCAGATTAAATGTGTAGGAATGTCTGAACTTAGCTCCTGATGCTACTACATTTTGTGGGGAAAAAAAAGCACAGAATATTATTAGTTTATTGTGGTAGCTTCTACTAACTTACAAGGTTTTCAGGAGGAATAGAAAATCAAGGACATTTGAAGGATATAGAGTGCCAGGTAAAGTGTTTGTTATTGCTACAAGACTGCATGACAGAATTCATTTGGAGGTAAGTTTCAAAGGCAACTTAAATGAAATATTGTGAAATCCAAAGAAGAAAGGTTTATAGCTACTCTGTGCTGAGTGCAGTGCATCTGGTATGAAGTATATTTTTTTGAACAGTGGATAAGAATGAATGGTTCCTTGAAGGAGCAACAATAGCAAACAAATTAAACTTTAAAATGGGTAAAACATACAACACAGGGGATCTGAGTGTCAATATTTAAGTTTTTGAAGAGACTGACCACTGAGAACTTCCTTTCCTTTTCACCTCAAAGGCAAGACAGCAGATATCTAAGGCTGGATTCCTTCTTCTGCTCTTCTTTTGGCCTCCAGATGAATGATGTATTACACTCTGCAAAACAAAGTCATTGGAGGTTTTTTTTTTTTGTGTACATAATGCAGAACTGGTACTGGTTTTTGGCATATATCTGACTACTAAACTGTGCCAGGTTGTAGTTAAGCTCAAGGGAAAACCTTAACCTGAGAAGGCTAGTGAGAGTCCTATGTTGAATTTTAATTTTAGAGTACAGTTTCAGCCAACTTTGTTGGTTTCCTTGTGGTTTCAGAGAGTAAAACAATGACTCTTAGTTATTGTGAAAATAAAAGTTTAGGTAAATCCTTGGAGACTTTGGTGGCACACAGAAGGGACAAACAGGTAAGTAACTCTTACAATGTTAATGGGCATCATTAATCCACACAGATTTTTACACCAAAAGCCAGGTCACACCACCAGTAGCAGATTTGCACTGAAGGCATTGGTTCCATCACAAAGCGTAACTGCAACAGCACCCCACAAATTGTAATGATACTTTATAAATAATGATGGGGGAAATGTCAAAGGCAAGCACAAATATATGTGGGTCAAGGCAGCGAATGCAGCAATGTTTTAAAAGCAGGGACAGGAGACTGGGCAGCAGCTCCAGTGTGTCAAGAATAAGACCAAAAGGCACAGTCTGTAAGGTTCAGTCATTGAGTTTTGCAGAAAGGAAAGGGGTGAGTTAAAAAAATTATGATAAAAGCAACAGCCCATGTCTATGGTAAATCTCATTGGGATCAGCAAGGAGGCACAGAGCCAGCGGCAGGAGTAAGAATGCTCTGGATATGTGCATCTAATCTGGACAGGTTGTGGTTCCAGATGGTCAAAAGACAAATCACATCCAGTTTGAACATTTTAAATGTTTAATTTTATTTAAAAGTCCTGACGGAGCTTGCCTGAGCAGGAAATGGCATGATCACTGCTATGCACAGCTCCAGGTGGGAAAGAGTGCATTGTTGTCATTTTTATTTTGAGCAAAGTCCTCCTGGTGTGGAGCAGCCGTGTGGTCCCTAGGCATTCTGAAAGGTGGCACTCCAACAGGATGGCTGGAAACACAACTGGTGTGTCCCAGAAGGGGCTACTCAAACCAGCTCTGCACAGACGGCTGGGAAAGTGCTAGGTCCCCTGGTGGTCACCAGTGTTCAGAGTGCCAGCTTGGAGGCCAGTCTGTCAGAATTTAAAACTGCCTTCACAAAAGGTATGAACTTTATACATGAGAGGAGTAGGCAGCCTGCAAGGGACTCAGCAGGGCTGCTTTCCAAAACGATCTTAGGCATTAAAAAAACCCCCAAACAACAAAAAAGGTGGTTTTATTACGAACATGGAAGTACAGTTTTAAAATGCAAAATATAAAAACATCTCCATTGAACAAAACTTTGTAAAAGCAACTTCCTTCCATTCACAGGAGTCACCAGTCAGAGTGTACTAGATATTTAAATTAGCACCATGCCCTTTCTGGGAATTTTCTAAGGGTAAAACATTATTGAGAAAAACTTATTTACAGATTTTTTTTTTTTCTGTTTTATTCCTTCCTACACTCTCTAAACATGTTCTTCCTGCTAATTAAAGGCAAATATACTGCCACTTAATAGCTGTCCACGATTCTCTGAGAAAGTGAATGAGCTCTCTTGTTCTGCGTAAAATCATCCATGAACTTACATCCCATCACCTTTTATTTTTAGAAGCAGGCTTGACAGCTCCTCTTCTGGGCCTTGCTGGCAGCATGTTAGATGCATTGTACCTTGGGCATCACCAGCATGGAGGATGAAGAGTGCAGGACATTTAAAGAGAGCAGGGCCAAAAAAAAGGGTGAAAGCGCAGACCGTTAAACCTCACCAACTGGCCATGGCTGCCTGAGGAGATTTGTAGAATTATCTTTAATTAGTGGTAGCACTGCTACTGTCAGGAAGAGGAGAAGGACATGAGGTTTGAAGCCCTTAGCCCCAGACGTACTTTGCAGCTGGCAGGTGGAGCACAAAATGACTTTTTGAAAGCCAATAGCTACTTGTGTAAAGGCTTTGTCTTCTTCACGAAAGATGGCCAACAAATGCCACAGAAAATGACTCAGGGGAGCTTCAAGGCAACGGGGAACACAGGTGCATGAAGTTTCAGCTTTTTTGTCGAGATTTGCTTTGGTGTTTTTACCAGTATAGACTGGTAAAAAATTTGAGCAGAAGGAGATGTCAGGAGGCTATCAGGTCTGAGGATGAACGTTGTTTCCACATACCATCACAGTACCTCTGTGTCTTCCTGGGGCATAATATTACAAACCTCTTTTTATCCAAGCTACTCACAGAGGTAGTTCATTAAATAAAGCCAAACTGCCCACAGCAAGAGTTAGAGTATTCAGTGCCAACACTGAATAATATAAACCCACAGTAGTCCTTTGAGTACATGGGTCAACCACTCAGTCGTTCAGTCATATCTGGTAAACAGATGTGAAACAGTGACAGTGATTTGCCCACATCACCTTAGTTACTTAAACATCAACCGTGAATCTCTTCCTAGAAGCTGTATTTCAACAAGTTAACCTCTAAATTAGCTTGTAGATCCATTACACTCTAGAGCTTTGTTTATATTATAAATGCCTGAGAGGTTATGATTTTCTGTTATTTTTAGTTATGAATACCATGGATTGCAAGACAAAGTGGAACAACACTGAACAATAAATGAAATTAGGAAACAGTTAGCATCGATCAGTTCATGTCTGTTGCCAAGGGCAATCTTGGTGTGTCTCATTTTAAATTCTATTGAGCAAATTAATGTGTAATTTCCTTATCGTGAACAGTGGCTGATCTAAAGAAGCTTCAAGAGGTAAGGAATGCTAATGGATCTTGAAATTGGATCCTAGCCATGGCAATGAGCCTGGAGCTGAGCATCACCACTAATGGATGGTCTATGAGTACAGAGAGAGAAGAAAGCACATTGGTCATAAGCACATCGTTATGCCATATTTTCCATATCAACAGTTCTTGTCTTTAGAGCTCATCTGCCTTTCAAGATTTTTTTTTTTTCTAATGCGAATAGGATTATTTATTTTCCTTATCTCTGCTTTTCCTATTCTCCTGCACTTTTCCTCCTTTGTTTTATTATTAAAGATACCTAAAATACATCTGAAGCATTTCAGGTGTGCCAATTTCTGTTAGCAGCAGCGATCACAGCTGCAGTCTTTTGTGTCCAGAAGAGTATGTGTTCAGGCATGCACACAAACATACTTATACAGGCAAACACATGCTTGATTGCTGAATTCTCTTATTGTATCTTATTTGTTCTTTGGTGAAGGAAACAGAACAAGGGAATGAAGAGGGAAGATAATGTTAATTAGCTCATTTTGTTACAAAATCAAAATCATGGCTCTTTTTCCTTTTAAAATACACTATAGAAAGCAAATTATACCAGGAATGCATATGTATATCAAATACATGTTGTAATCTTTGTAGAGTCTATTCAGTTGGACTGGTTTGTGTAACTGAAAATAGTTCTTCTTCCATTGGCCAGTTAAGGGGCTTTAAACCCTCACACAGAAGTTGGACTTTTCATAAACCCTTCAGAATAGTCAATTCTATGCAACTGGATTTCTTCAAAGGAACCAGTAAACAAAAATCCCTTCCTCAAGTTTTTCATCAAGCTTGATTTACAAGCACTTATTCATGATATCACCATCAAAGGTATTCCTACTAAGAAAAGTTACAGCAATTTTAATCTGACTTTGGAGTTCTTTTTGTTTGTTTGTTTCTTTCTTTCTTTCTTTCTTTCTTTTGTAAATGTCAAATGTCTTCCCAGGTTCCTCGACAGAAGAGAAAGCTTAGAAAAGTTAGAGGTTTCATCTCCAGTGGAACATAAATGGAATTATTTGATATCTTGCATGTACAAACCCACCTGCCAAAAGCAAACAGTAAGAGGACAAACAGCAGTTATGAGGAAAGTCATTTAAGAAATTAATTCACATAAGTCTCCATCACCAGTATATATCACAGAGCAGAAGAATAGGATGAAAGAAAAAAAGGGAGGAGAATGAATTCACAAATGGAAAAGAGAGGTGTTGTGTCCTGAGGAGAAAAAGAGTAGAAGAGTACAGAAATAGCTTGGGTTCTGGATATCACACAGCACAGTAATTAGGTTTAATTTTCATTTTACCATAGGACTTTCCTGGTCTTACTGGAGAATTTGCTCAAGCTTCAGTATGATATCTGTTGTGTACTGAAAAGAGCTGATGACCCTGTTATCCCAACATGATTCACAATTCTCACTGAGAAATAAATTATTTTCTTCTCCAGAAAGGGTGGCTTTTGTGACTACGTTTTGGTGTGATGTCCTTTGACAAATGTCATGTATAAACTACAGCAGACCCAATGCCTACTTTGCTGCTGGTAAATGGTAAGCGCCATCAGTTTCAAAGCTGATTTATACACACATATAGCTGAGATGTTGATCTATATTCTTTTTCACTTACTCACAATAACTGATCTTTTCAGTTGTTTGGTTTTGTTTGTTTTTGTTTGGTTTTTTGTTTGTTTGTTTGTTTGTTTTTTTTGTTTGTTTTGTTTTGTTTTGTTTTAAAAAACATCCCAGAGAAGCAGGCTATATTTAAAAAGATTGTGAGATCATTTCCGTGCAGGGAAAAAAAAAAAAAAAAGAAGCAAACAATTGAAGTTTTGTTCAGCTAATAGTAATCTTGCAGATTTTCTTACCTGTTTGTACTACCCATCAAAATTATGCCTGTCCTATACTTTTATTCTCTGAAACTTTTATCCCTTGTTGGCTATTGTTACCAGTAATTATTCCTGTAGATTTCTCCCCAAGATCTTCTAATGTTTCAACTGCCAGTTCTGCCAAGAGTCTTGTTTCATTAATAAACTATTCATACTCATCGATCTTCCTGACTACTCCAGCTCTTGCTCTTGTAGCTACTGTGAATTTGCTTACTTATACACTTTAAGTTCTCTCTAAATTCCTGGTTGTTCTCAATGAACAAAAGTTACAGTTCTGGCAAGGCAACGTTTGGCTGATTACAGAGAAAACCCCTTTGTTTTCAGTGGAAGAATACAAAATTATACATGATAATGTTGTGACCCAGAAATAAAAACTTGTTGCTAATATGGGATAATGATTTGCTGTGGAAAGCAAATGCCTGATAGATAGAGGAACTGAAACCCTCTGAGATAGAACAGTACAGTCCTGCATGGAACAGACTCCTAGAAGGATTGGAAACTACAGTGAAAATTTTGTGTAGACATTTCCCAGAAATCAAGGTCTATATTCCTGATTTCTTAGAATTCCTAAAATAATCAATCTCTAGTTGTTCAAACAACTCCTGAATTCACTTAGGCAATTTTGTCCTGACTGGATAAAACCCTAAAATTATAACAAAACCCAGACCAAAGTTCAGTATGACAAAACTGAAACTTATTGAAAATGATCAATAGTGAGAAAAATAGAGTAGAAAAGAGAATTTGGGCTGATGAAGTGTTTTTGCTCCTTTTCCTGCTAAACTGAATTCAAGTGAATATTCTGTACCTGACTCAAACACAGCAATGAATAAATGTTCCCCCTGCATAAGAATTCAAATTTAAATTGGTTTTTACCTTCTTTATGTCTCTGTCATAAGATGAAAAGGATTCCTGAAATTCTTCTAACAATTTTGCACACATTTCATAACAATTTATGAAATGATTGCATTGTTCATTGCTCCACTAAGACTGTAGTAAATACTCCTGGGCAAAATTCTATAGACCTATAAGACATATGGGTGGGATTTAACAGTGTCCAGATTTACCATCTCTCTGCACCATCACAAACCTTTGCTATCATACCAAAGCTATAAGAAGCTCTCTCAAAGCAGGGTGTAAGTAGATCCTTGTCAGCAGTAGCAGAATTCATTCAGGATTATCGATGACAAAATACTATTCAAATATTGCTATCCTAAAGACATACATACTTCCAGTATAGACTTTTTAACAGTCTGGCTTCCATTTCTCTCACATTCCTCATGCTTGGCAATGTATCCTAGGCATCTAGTCAACATGGCATAACTTTGTAGTACATGATTCTTACCGATGGAGGCCAGATCCTAGAAGTTTCCTCAGTGCTTTTATTTCAGAGGGTTCAGGAGGACAAAAAAGCCTTGCTTTTTCTTTTTTATTTACAGAAGGAATTTTTTCATTACTTGCCAACGGTGTGGACAATACACAGATGAAGAACCACAGAATGAAGAAAGAACCTGCCCACAAGGTGTATCCAAGTCAAGAGTACCTGCCAAGAAGCAATCCTGACATGGTCACCAAGAGATAACTCCGACATCTCAACTTGGAATTTTTTACTCACTGCTGGATACTGCTGGATCTGCTTCAAAGCTCAGCTTTTTATGGGCAAATTGATCTGAAAAAGCAGGTAGTACATTGTTTTCTGTCTAAGAGGATTTACACTTGATCAAAAAATAAATTTCAGCTACTGGATCCAAACTGACTTTTCCAAAGAAATTTCACATCAGTAAAACTTTGCTTGTACAAATGTTCATGGAGAGTGGTTACCAGAAGTGTATCAGAATGTTTGAAATCTGTCTTCTGGTTACATTTTCTGCGCATTTTTAATCTGATAAAAATTATATCTCAGCTAAGTTAAAATGATGAAATATTCAAAAGTAAAGACTGAAGTCTTACAAAATTCCTGGATAATTAAATCTCAAGGTTAAGACATCTTTAAAGACCCCATAAAGTGTTTGATATGTAATATAGAGGCAGGATGTAGACGTAGGAGAATTTAAGTCTCCTTTAGAATCTCTTTCACTATGTTCCATGCGCTTGGTCTGTCTCAATGCTTTGGATTTGGCAAAGCAATTGAAAAAAGAAAATTTAGAAACATGAAGCAATTTTAATTATGAACCTATCCACTCCTATTACATATATAATTCTCTAGCCACGTGGACAGAAGTCTTTTGTATATGTTTTCAAATAAACAGGAGAAGTTGTTAAATAAATATTTTTATGTACCGCAGGACCACTAATGACAGGTAGCAGCTTCTATTTATGATCTTACTGAAATGTTAATAATCAGAACAAAGTATTCTCAAGTCTATGCTTGGAACACTCCACACAGCAAAGCTATTATTCAGCATCTATCATGAGTTTAATGGTTAATTTAAAACAAAAGGAAGAAAAGCTGCTTGCAGATGGCTGATCACTTTGGAACTGCTAACTTGCCACCTGTCCTTTGTCAACAAGTTTCAGCAATTTAAAACACCTTAACTCTGTACTGAGACTTAAGAGCTGAACTGACTTCTCAAAGAGGACAGCATTAGAATGACCTGCAGTGTCCAGACACTGTTAACTCTGACTTAGAATCTGAATTTTCCATACATTGGAAAAATTAAGTACCATGGGATTTACAGAAGCCACAACACAGAGAAATTGTTGTTTACAGTAATTAATTGAAAGTGTTGAGGACACAGGTGGGACTAAAACCTGTTATTTGCCAGAATGAGAGGAAAAAAGGTACTTTATCTGCTTACTCAGCCATCAGAAATAACAACCCATCCTTGGATCGTGGCGTTTCAACAGGTCTCCAAAGAGAACAGCGGCAGCATCCCATTAAGCATGCCTATAAAATGCTGGATCCCCCAGCTCGGCTCCCTCTTCGGCTGCCTAATTTGTGTGTGTGGTTAAGTCTTACACTTCCTCATATTAGTGAATCCAGTTATTTTGAGATGGCACAACAAAGAGACAGTTCCAATTTCTCTTTAGAGAAAATGTTTTAGCTTTTCACAGAGACTGCAACCCACATGCACCATTGGCCTTTGCAGTCTTCCCCACTGGCCCCTTAAACCTCAAGATCATGAAATCTTTCTGAACAACCAAAACATAGTGACAGAACCTGCAGGTGATCTAAATCATTATGCACATGACATACAGTCCTGCCCTGAGCAGCTCACCACCGATAGTTGTGTGTGCCCAGCATTACGAGTTTGGGGAGTTAAATCTTAAGGTAAAGATTATGCAGCAATTGAGTGAGGACATTGACAATTTCAGTGGGGGGCTTTGGAGGTTAAAGCTGTTTTACAAATGTGAGTCCCTTTTTGGTTCTAGTGACTCTTCAAAAAATACTCATTGATGGACTTTCACTGCTTTGTCAGCGTTCCTCTCCTGAGCAGTAAGGTCTGACCAGAAGTGCATGATAACATTCAGCTCTCACAGTGCACTCATGATTCACTTAAAAGGAATATAATGCTTATGGTCCTCCAAAAAAAAAGACAGTTCTTTTCATGTTATTTCTAATCTCTAGGAACGCTTTTTGAATATTACAAAAGAAATTGCCAAAGATGAGCAAATAGTTGTTGTCTGTTGTCCAGACACAAAAAATGCAAAACCTTAAATTATCCCTGCAAGATGGAACGTACTGAGCAATTGTTAACTTTCTGTCTTTGGTGAGTTCTTCTGTCATTGGCAGAGCCTTGGCTATAGGAATCTCATTCCTGGAGTACAATTATTCATTATTTTCTTTCATTTTACAGCTTATTCCCACACATCTACATAGTGAGGCAGTTTCCCTGCAGTTCAAAAATCGTCTTTTGAGGTGTATAATAGTTAATGAGTTCTCAAATAAAAACACAGGCACGTAAACCAAAGAGTTTAACAAATGTTTTTAATTATAGGAATGGGACTCAGTGCTCTGAGCAACTGTGACCTTTGGTTTAGGTTCTGAAAGTCCTCTTACAATAGAAATGTCCCAGCAGCAGCAGCAAACAAGGGTCAGCTTTGTGAAAGATCCATATCAGTGGCTGCTGTCAACAAGTCAAGGCAGAATTAAGCACAGCAACTAGAGTTTTAGACTTGATCTGACCTTGTACTCCCACCTGCATGGATCCAGGATAAAAAAACTGTAATACCAAAATTAAATGAATAACTGGTTCCCTGTAAGCAGGATAGTCTTTTATGCAAACAGGGATAAAATGTGTCATTTAATAAGGTGTAGCTAACATTTTAATTGGAAGAAAATTCAAACTAAACCTTCATAATGAGGTAAATTTTAAATTCATTCACATACCTTGATCAAAACTTTGCATCTCATAATTCTTTGTAAACTGAAGTGCCAACTGGGGGCATTTTTAATATGTATCAGTACTTGACAGAACATGCCATGATGGAGGTGGACATTAAAAGATTGTTGATTATGAAGTGTTCATTTTATTGGATGGAGAAAATTTATAGTTTTCTGGCAGTGAAGTATTAATGGAATTAAGTCTTCTGGAAGAGGTAGGAAATACAGTAACACTAGCTTAATGGGGTAAATTTAAATATTTTTAGCTTGAGGTACTTCTGGCTGAAGTCAGGGAAAAGTGGAACAATCCTTCAGAAGGTCAAAACCTTGGAACATATCATTATGTGACACAGATTTCAATACAAAATGTTTATTCCCTCAGAAAAACAAGTGCTCCTTGTTCTATTCTATCCTGTCCTAGGACAGGATGAATGCCAGCAGCATGCCTACCTGGCAACTGTTGTGTCATGCTGGTTCTTTAGAGCTTGATGGTTTCAGTGTAAGCAGCACACTGTAAAAGCATATGTATGGCCTGCAGTGTTGAGGACCAAATTTCCAGTGCTTGGAAGGGTCTGAGATGTTTACAACCTCTGAGCCATTGCAAGGGCCAAGTATCCAGCTTCCCTGAAAATACCTCAAGCCCCTTTTTTCTCAGCCACAGTGTGAGCTCCTCACACCTACTTGAAGTCTGGAGACTGTTAGCAGCCAGTGATGTGTACAAACCTGGGATGTGTTCAGCAGTTGCTGTGCTTAAATTTGGTGTTCACCTCATTGAATAAGCCAGGGTATTTGTTCTTTCTCTGAGGCTCTTTACTCACTTCCTATTTAACCCTATGTGTCATTTATTTAACCTCTTTGTGACTCAATTTACTTGACTGTAGTATGACTACAATAACACTTTCCCACTTTTAAAGACTATCGTGCATACAGATCTCTGGGCTGTTTGGAATACCTGGAGGTATTTAAAACACAGGTAGACATGTTGTGTGAGAACATGGTTTAGTGGTGGTTTGGGCAGTGTTAGGTTCATGGTTGGACTCAATGATATTAAAGGTTTTCCCAACCTAGACTATTCTATGATTCTATTATTATAGCTGTTATTCAGAAGTAGAAATCTAATAACCCCCTCATCTGTATTATCTTCTGTGGACATATTTGTTTTATTTAACCTCTGTCCTGAAGCAGCCCTGTCATTTGAAGATGTTTGCCTAACCAGGTATTTCTTTATTTTCAATTTATATGTCTGTGGACTTCTATAGCACATTGCTGCTTAAAATACTAACTTGATTTCTGCTCATATCTCCACATCATAATGATTTGTTTGGGAATTAATGCATCATTGTCAATAAATGTGTTTGTCGTATCTCAAAGTATTGTAAAAAGACACATTACATAGAAATGTTGTAAAAAGTATAAATGTAGTCAAAGTGCTACATTTGACAAAGGGGAAGAACACAGGAACTTAAGGGATTTCAAGTTCTTTAACTCTCATTCTGGAAAAAAGAGCACTGGGGATGTTCTGCATCAGTAAGATGTTTAGCACCCATGCTTAGATCAGAGGTAAATTGAATGCTCAGTTTGGGAACAGTATTACAAATTTAACACATTTCACATGCAATAATCACTGAAAATAAATAAAATACCAGAACCTTAACCGCATATCCTGATGATGACAGAGCTAAAATGCAGCTACCTTTTCTTTCACACATCTGTTCACAAATTCACATGCAGCAGTGGCACCACTAGGTGGAAGGTCTTTCACACTCTTTGAAAGAGCTCATTCCCTTGACCTTTAATCAAGCAATTATTTTTTCTCAGTTATGATGAGATAAGATGCATCCAACACAGTCAATATGGCCTTTATCATAGATGTTAGATGAATCACAGCTGGGTTCTAGGGTATGCTGAAATATATGCTGACACTTTTAAGATTCATCTGGACAGGATGACGGGCCATCTTGTCTAGACTGTGCCAAGAAAGCTTGGGCCAGATAACCTTGAGGTCCATTCCAACCTGGTATCCTATGATTCTGTGATTCCTTGATATACATGTATATATATATACACACATCTCCTATGTATACCTTATGAAGGTATTTACCAAAGATTCAGTGAAGCCACTAGTAAACTTGTAAGCATCAGTAGTTAGCAGTGTTCACTTGAATGAATTGTTGGCAGCTTGGGGTCAGCTCATTAGCTTTGCAATATAATAATGCATTTCTCTTTTTCAGACAGTGCTACTACTGAATTATTTGGCTTAGCTAATAGCAGATATGCAAGAAGCAGCCTAAAACTCAGGACAGTTGATGGAACATTCATACAGAAGCTTAAATTGGTTTTGAAGTCACTGCTAGGTATAAATCTTTTATATTTTGAATGCTATAACATATACTACAATGTAAATGTATGCATCAGTAGATATTCCTTGATTTTCTCCTGAAAACACCATCTGTATAAACATAGACTGTTTCCTGAGTACTTTGATAAGGGGTGGTTTAGGCACTTCGTTTCATGTAGATAAGTTTTGCAACAATCTCATTACAATGCTGCCCAGCACTGTCTCAACTACCTGCTTTCACTTGGTACATAATAAGAGCTTTATGTATGCCTCTATGAGATCACCTGAACTTACAAGAATTCCGTGCTTCATTCATGCACCAAAAATCAACCAAAAGATACCAACAGTGAATTTGTGATCAGTTTTCATCATAGTAAAAGGTTAAGAGGTGGATTTCTAAAGTTTCTGTATAAGGATCACTGCTTAACACTTTTTTAGTGATCTACAAATCCCAAAGTGAATCATGAAGTAAAAAAAAAATCATGTGTAAATAACCCAAATCATCATCACATTTGGTAAAACTAGAGAGGACTGTGCAGAACTTAAACAGGGATGAATCAAGTTGGAAAAATGGTCAATGCAATGGCAACAATGACCCTGTTGATAACTGAAGCCACTTGAAGAAAATATAGCTATGTAAAATAATGTTACATTCATGAATTTGTCTTTAACAATGGAATAATCAGTATTCTAACACTAACGATACATAATGTTAAAAAATGGGCTGCTCAGGTGTCTCATGGAAAACAGAGCAGGGAAATGTTATGGGCTGTTCACCAGGAACTTTGCTCCATGTAGAGCTGTTCTGAAAGAAAACAATTAACTTTTTGAGGTCCTTAAACAACAGGATGGTAATATAGAAAATGGCTTTTATATTGCCACTGATGTGGCCCCTAATACTTCTTGCTTCAGACTGGTTTCTTATCAGAGAAAACATACTGCAAAAAAAGACAGGTTGAGTGAAGATCGATAAGAACAAGTTATTGGTATGGAAAAAATCTCTACTTCAAAAAGAGATTAAAAGATTATTACAATAAATGATTAAAGGTGAACATGAGAAAAATGCATGAAATAATAAGAATTAATTGAGAAAGCAGACTTTACAGGAAACAGCCATTCAACACACTGAAAGTAAATATTTCAAAAGCAATAAACATCATTTCTACCTAGCTTTTGATTACATTGTGGAAATTGTTGCTAGAGTATGACTTTGATGCTTGAAACTCAGACGACTTGAAGGTGTTTGGATGAGCAGATGGTGAATTGCATAATAATAGCACTGGGAACTATTTGCCCTCACATTTCAGGTTTCCTTTTTTTTTGTGTATTTGGGTTTTGATTCAGTCTCCTGGATCTAAGTGTATACACATCTCTAGTGCAAGGTGAAATGTCCAAGGATATATTATGTCATACTGGCTTCACGAGGATGTCTTGGATACAGTATGGTGTCTCAGATGACTCTATACACCTAAGTTTCAGAAAACACATACAGACCTTAAAGCTTGTCACCGTCAGAGGAAAGACACTGATCTACAGCAGCCATATTCCCAACAGGAGTGAACAACAATTCAGTGAAGAAAAAACCTTCATAAGGAAAAACAAAAAGAAAATTACTGCAAATCAACCTGTAGTCAAAACATTATTTTTAATAATGTACTCCATAGGGAACCCAGACTCTGCATGGCAAGCTCCAAAGAAAGAAACAGGAGAATAGAAATTGTTCAGACCTCCCCTTAGTCACCCCTATCCGCCCTGCACTAGGTCATCCAGCTATGAAGGTTAATGATAAACCTACTGACTGCTGGATTGCAGGTCTATGAGATTGTATCAGGTGCCTGATAATTATTTTCTGAATATACTTCTAGGAAAAGCTATTACCTTCAGGCCTGAGGGGGCACATTCTGTTCACTTCAAACCATTTTCTTCATGGATAAATTTCTTCCTTATTTTTTTTAACTACTACAAGCCTGTAAGGGTAAATTTGTCTCACTTTTCCAATGAAGATGATGCTGAAAGAGATGGGAATGGAAAATATCTTTTAACCTAATTAGGATGAAAACTTGATTTTTGCCAAACAAATGAAGAAAATAGCATGCTTCTTTGGAACACAAAATACTGCCAGACACTTTGTTTCAGGAAGGTTATGTTTTCATGTGCAAAAAAAAAAATTAAAAAAAATACTATTTTTAATTGAAGAAAATATCTTAATAATTTATTTATTTTAATTAAAAAACCAAGAGGTCCTACATTCTAACCAGAGCAAATAATTGCAAGTCACTATAAACTGTGTAAATATTTAAAGTTACAGAGTATAAACTGATTTCCTTTAAACTTGTAAGTTTTTTTCCAAACCTTCTTTTATTTATAGAAGGTTTAATGGCGATGTTACCTGAAAATGCACATGTATAATGGGAGAACAGACTACTTGTATATAACGTCTGTTCTGAGGTAATTTTCTATCTGATTGTCATTAAATAGAAGATGAATCCTTTAATTGTACTTTAAAATTCAGTCATGCTGTTATCCCACTAGTTAATTCAATTAAAATGAACCCTTGTTAATTCAATCAAAAGGAATCAAACCAACTCTTGAACTGTTTTTCTTCCTTGTTTTTTTCTTTTGGATGAAGAACGAGAGGATAAAGGGAATAAGCATGCACTAACACCGGAGTTCTTGTCCCTGGACGCTGACAAAGCAAAGCTTGTACAAGAGCTCTCTGTAGGAAGGGGCTCTCCGCTATTTCAGTAGCTTCTCCACATGCCCAGAGTCCCTTTGTCAATGTGTAAGCAATAAAGTTATCATCACATTTTTAGATATAAGATTAAAAATGGTGATGGGAAAGGGTGTGATTTATTATATATGACATGCATTTCTGTTTATGCATTAATGAAGGCCATGTCTGCAAGATCTGCAATGCCAGCTTGCACACACTGCACAAATATGAATAAATGAATAATTGTTTTGATAATATTAAACAGCATGTGTGATGTAGCAGAGCAACATCTGTTATTAACAGTATAAACAAAAGGAGTTTTTACTGATTGCATGTCATTCTGCATACGGGAACAATGTAATAGGTCCAATTTGGTAAGTCTTTGCAGACAGCAGGAGGGATTGTGTAGGCCTGCTGTGAAAAACAGGAACAAGATTAGAGCAACAGTTCTTTCAAATGTGGAGAGGGAGAAAGCTCTATAAAAATGCTCAAGGAGGAAAGTATAAACTGTATATAGAATTGCTCAAGTTCATAGAAACCATTTCTTCTTTTGAATATTATCATCTTCCCTTTACTTTTTCCTGTGTCCTGCAGTGAGCTGAATAGCACTAACTGAATAACCTAGATTTCAGAGGAATATGGAAATGTTAAATACTTTTAAGTACCATCTCAGGTTATAACAATGTAGTTAAAGTATTCTTTATGACACCAAGAATGGAGGAGAATAAAAATTCAGTATTTCCTGTTCTAAATGCATTTATAAATTCAAGGAATGATATTATATACTGTGGATTGAACAAAAAATACAGAAAATTAGGATGTAGTTTTGGCAATACAATTGAGCAGAAATAGTATCTCACTTCTGCTTAGACAAGTGATGTGACTCACCACTACCAGCAACAACTGGCTGTAGGTTCCTTCGTCCTCATTCATGCCATCACTGGCACTTTTCTGATCCCAAGGTGAGCTATTTCAATAAACTAAACCAAGAAAAAAGTAATCTCTAGGGTTACTTTTCTGCTGGCTGAGATCCCTGAACCACTTTTTTTATGGGGATGAATGAATACAAGAATCAATATAAAGGAAGTCAATGGAACACAGGGGTGAACTTGCCTGTTTTGGATGCTGCTTACTATATGATGAATGATATAATGAACTTTTAACTTCAGTTCACCAAAGTGCCTTATGAATCTGTATGTCACAGTGCCTGGCTGGATGCTTCCTCTTTGTTTTTGCTGCATATGTCTCTTCACTACTACTTTTACCTGATTACTTATTTCCAAATGTTGAATGGAAGCCTCTAGGTGTCCCTGAAAGAAATGCTGTTCTGAATTCATTCCTGAGTTCTTCACTTAACACCACCCATCTGCAGTTTCTTTACCTGAGTTATCTACAGCTACCCAGTCACTAGGTCTCATATATCTAATACCATGAACAGCATGAAGTCTCCTTCCTTAACTAAGCATATTAAATGGCTGCACTTCACTGTTTTTCTGAAAAATAACAGTGAATCATCAAAACACCAGCAGGAAAATATTGGGGAAAAGAGTAGTACAGCTCTGCAAAAGTGGAGGACTTCACCTTTTCTGCCATGGCCAGCACAGACTCACTCTACTTCTTGTATAGAGCCACAAGAGCTCTGTTCATTTCATCCCACCTCTTGATGACACAGACTTAGGAGTCTCAGCCCCAAGTTTGCCTTCTATACAGTGCAGTCATGAAATGGGCTTCCAGTTGAACACTGTAAGACTACAAGTAAATGCTCATGTGCTTGGACTTGTACAATTGTTTGCTTTCATTCAAATACCTAGGGTGGTTTCTTTATATTTCAAAATTGTATAGAAATGTAAACATCTTTTGTGATTGTTCCATGTGTAATAGAAAATTGCCAAATTTCACTTATGAATAAAGCAAAAATGCATTCCAAGCCCATCTTTTTCTTTTTCACTTAACTTTGTACCAAACT
The DNA here is from genome assembly GCA_013398155.1 of Pedionomus torquatus. Classification (NCBI taxonomy): domain Eukaryota; kingdom Metazoa; phylum Chordata; class Aves; order Charadriiformes; family Pedionomidae; genus Pedionomus; species Pedionomus torquatus. The sequence goes on along the minus strand of VZRU01016807.1, from coordinate 201,520 downwards.
TTGTGTACCAAACTGAGAGCATCACACTGAGCTCATGAAATCGCTGTAAAGACAATCATGGTTTTTCTAGTGAGAACTCTTGAGAGTTGTAATAAACTGACAAGTAGGAGTCTTACATGGATATCTGAGTACAAATGCCTCCTATTTTTCCTTCGTGATGAGCCAGGGTAGTTCCTAGAGAAAGATGCAGGACATTTTCATGGATATTCCAGCATGGTGAACACAACCATTAAAAGATTTAGTAATCCCAGGGATGGATGCCATAAATAATAGCTACCAAAATAATATGTAGCCTGAATCACCAATTGATTTTGGAAATCTCCTTAGAACACAGAACAGTAAACATTCTGATCTACTACTTAGTCCAGCATTCAATGCAGAACTGACAGGCCAAACTACTCTCAGAGAGCATAGAGTGTGCAGGACTGGGCCAGCAGTCTCATTCATGGATGAGAAGCTCAACATGAGCCAGCAGTGTGCACTGACAGCCCAGAAAGCCAACCATATCCTGGGCTGCATCAAAATAAGTGTGACCAGCAGGTTGCAGGAGGTGATGCTTTCCATCTACTCTGCACTTGTTAGAGCCCACCTGGAGTACTGTGTCCAGCTCTGGAGTCCTCAACTTAGAAAGGACATAGAACTGTTGGAATGGGTCCAGTGGAGGGCCACAAAGATGATTAGAGGGATGGAGCACCTCTCCTGTGAGGACAGGCTGAGGGAGCTGGGGCTGTTCAGCCTGGAGAAGAGAAGGCTCAGGGAAGACCTTATAGCAGCCTTCCAGTATCTGAAGGGAGCCTACAGGAGAGGGACTCTTTGTCAGGAAGTGTAGTGACAGGACAAGGGGTAATGGTTTTAAACTAGAAGAAGGGAGATTTATGTTGGATATTAGGAAGAAATTCTTTCCTCTGAGAGTGGTGAGGCACTGGAACAACTTTCCTAGGGAAGTTGTGGCTGCCCCCATCCCTGGAGGTGTTTAAGGCCAGGCTGGATGGGGCTTTGAGCAGCCTGGTCTAGTGGGAGGTGTCCCTGCCCATGGCGGGGGGTTGGAACTCGATGATCTTTGGGGTCCCTTCCAACTCTAACCATTCTATGATTCTATGATTCTTGACGCAATCTGAACAAATTTGAAAGAAGGGTACAGGTGAAAGAGGGGTGTCTGTTATTTTGTAAACAATTAAAGCCTACCTCTACCTGGTGCCAAGAGGGCAAAGTAGTAAATTTTTTTACTGTCAATCAGAATTAAGCTAGCATGTGCCATGGGATGATTTTTAAATGATCACAGCAGGTTTTCATTCTAGTCTTTCCTATTGATTGTTAATATGCCTCATCTCTCAAAGTTTTGGTAGTGAAAACAGTAACCTGCTATTCAAGGACAACACATTTATACTAGATGCTAAAAAGTAAATATTTCAGGTAAAACAAAAAAAGTCTATAATATTGTATCTTGTACTGGAAATAATCTGTAAGAAAATGAAGGGCTATAGAAGAAACATGGAGAGATCTTTTTTTCTCTACTCCACGCATTTCACAAGAAATAAAAAATACAACACCATAGTGAGATCTTAAAATCTCCACAGATGCTAGGGAGAGAACTTTGGGACAACAGAAGAAATGGAAAATCCTACAGCTAGAATTTCAGAGTTTCATTCATATTGTCCAAAGCAGCGTTTTGACACATCTTCTGTGGACCTCAGAGGGAATAAATCAAGCACAGTGGTAGTACGCGTAGATTTTGTGGAAAGAAGAAACCAAAATCACACTCAAAACACTTAAACATCAATGTACCAGAATATATAGGATTTTTAAAGGGTCTTAGAGGGTTTGAAAGTGTTGAAAAGACAAGATAGATGAGTAATTGATTTTTCTCTGCTTTCAGAACAGTAAAAACTACAGCAAAAGATTAGAAGATAAAGAAACAATTCCAAACACCTCTGTTCTTGAGATGATTCTGGGTTTTATTTGGCAGTAAACACTTCCTGAAAATAAATAAAAAAAAAAAAGTAAGTTTTGTATCAGCAACTGTGTCACATTGTTCCATATTACTGGCCTGTACTCCTGATATCAATTACAGAGAGCTCTGTTGAGTTGTAGCTGGAGTGGTTAAAGTCGTGTATGTTACCATCATTTCTCAACAATTCAGTGGTTTGCTGGATATGACTGACATGTTTTCTGCCAGTTTGGCAGTAGTAAAATGAAGTTTCTTTCAGAAGCAGTGAAGTGCATGGACAGAGAAGGGCATATAAACAAGGACTAACAGTATCGGGACTGTTTTAATATAGAAGTTCATTTACCTGCAGCCATGGCTAGTGTTGAGATGGGTATTGACTTAAGTAATTTTTTGACTGAATGTCACTGATCAAGTTTTGCTTTCTCTTCTGAATTTGCTCTTAGTATTAAACATGCTCAGAGCAGAGCTGTTTTGAGGTGAATAAATAGTTGGATATGGCTAAAGAGAGAATAACCCACACAGCAAATGGTGGCCTTAAAGATTTTTTTTTCTATGCATGCATGAGAAAGCACACACAAAATATATAGTGGACCATGTAGGAAATAGATACAGCATCAAAAATTAGTATATAAGACATTTAAATTCAGTATCATGAACTATGGAAAAGCTTTTTGGAAAACTGTCAAAGTGGAATAATATAATGCTACTTCTCAGCAAAGCATCTTGAAACTTACAGTATTATGGATGAGAAGTCTGGGAGGACAAGTATAACAAGGTCTTATCTGCCAATGCTTTTCTCTCTAATGACATTCTATTGGAATCCTAAATGCTTTACCACATTCCCACATATGGTTCATCTTGCCTGTTTGCCCTTCTGCCCTGACTTTGGACTTCCTCAACACATTTAGTTGCTGATCATCTATTCCTAATCATGAACATACAACCTTGTAACTTCGCTCCCTCTTTCTTCTACTGTCTCTGTAAGACTGCTTGGCAGGATATTATTTCATCTGAGAATAAAAGTGCAATATTGCCACTATTTTGCAGATAGAAAAAGAATCATGACAAGAATAGTGGAGAACAATAATGGAGTGATTTCTAGCTGTTCTCCTAGAGATCCTTTTCAGTTAAAGAAAGACCTTAAAGAAATTGTTCAGCATCTTGAACTCTCTAAGGGTATCTCCCTGCTTCTTAAAATTAGGGCTTCAGATAAGCTGTGTTATTAAAAATGTGTTCTTTTGTCTTATTAAAAGAATCTTAGTTTTTGAGAAAGAAAATATACTCTCAGTGACCATTCTCCTCTCTTGGGATGAAGGCATGAAGGCATGAAGGGGAATCATCAGGTATCCTCTGATGCATTCATTTCATTGTCACTAAATCTCTCTGCAGGACCAAGACATAGAATGACCTCTCTGCAGACTAGCATGGAAAAGAAGGTGTTTTGACACGAGATGAGGATCAGAAAACAAAGTTGTTTTTTTCCAAAGTGACTCAAGAGTCATTTGATTGCTAAGGCAATACTGATAATGTATATTGATAATATATATTTAAATGTACAAGTTGATCATCATTGTTGGATATAACTAATTAACATCGTGGTCACACAATGTGTACAAACTAAATGTGACTAAAGAAAAGAGTTACGTTCTACATTTGCTAGTAGAAATAATATTAAGAGAAGATGAATAAATAAAAATATCAAACATAAACTCACTCAGAAAGTACTTTCAAGAACCAGTATTTTGAGAGACAATTTCTCACATAAGTGCAAAAAATGCAGTCTAATTATTTCCATACAGGTTTTGACAAATATGTTTGGTCTGCTATTACATAAAAAAATTTACAGAATTGTCATAGACATAAACCTCTGTGACCTGAATTGAATAAAAGAGAAGGCAACCAGGAGTTGTTATGGCAGCAAAGAGCAGTAACATGGTTATAAACCTTTCTTCCACCCTATGTTAATTAAATGTACCACAGTGTGTGAAGTAGCTCTCAGCAAACTCATATTTTGAAATTCTTGAGTATAATTGAAAAACTCACTGCAAAGAATGCAAATGGCTGCTGGACAGATCAAAGAGCATATGAAGAGTTATTTAACAGGTTTGCTAATGGAAAGATAATGGCTTTTATGAGGATGATGAAACAAAAATAAATCAGCAGACCTGAAGATAAATTAAAAGACGAAAAGAGGCCTTGTAAAATGAAGCAGGAACACAAATCCATTAGCTGTAAACACTGGATAATATTAATCCTCTAAATGGTACTCCACGTCCATTTTGTGCATCATCTTGGGTGAAAGGTGGTAGCTTGTAGCAGAAAATAGGTGCTTTTTTATTTTAATGGTCTTGAATAAGGCTGTTGGCCATATTGACAGCTGTGCTGAGTAGCAGCTGGTAGCTAGGCAAAGTTGTTTAATGTTTATAACAATAAAGAATAGATTTGTATGATTTAGGACTAAAAGCTTTTTGGAAAGCATCTAGAAAAAATATGTTAACATATTAGAAAAAAAATAAACCAAAGGTAATTTTTTATAGAAATGAAATTTTATTGAAAGAAAGGATAGGAATGTGACCATTTTTCCATAATACATACTCAGAATCATTAAGCAGATTAAGAAAAGGTAAGGAAAAATGAATATTTTCCTTTACATTAAATAGAAATATCAAAGGACGGAAATGCAAAGAAGAGGATATAGAGCTGATTTGGCTCCCAGATGTCTTCAGTAAGAATTGGGCTGAATCAGGGGATTGCTAAATACTTAGGCCCAACTGAAGGCAGTAGAGTTTCATAACTCTACCACCAACTTTTTGGGGGGCAGGATGTTACTTCATTAAATCAATGAATTGGTTTCTTTTTCTCTTTTTCTTTTTTTTTTTTTTAAACTGCCTTCTCAGTTGGATGAGATATTTTAGAGATGAGAACACCAGGTGCTTGAGAGTGGGAAGTGGCAGATAATCAAATGTTCTGAATCACTGTTAGTAAATTAATTTATTATGTCAGGCTGATAGGATTCTATTTCTGAATGGACTATGAAGTTACTACAACAGTAGAAAAATGAAAAACTATTATTAAAAGACATTGATAATTTACCAGGAGTAAGATGAAAAGACTTAATCATGACTGTTTTTCATACAAAAAAAAATTATTAGAGGGATGGAACACCTCACCAATGAGGACAGCCTGGAGAAGAGAAGGCTCCAGGGAGACCTTATAGCAGCTTTTCAGTATTTAAAGGGAGCCTATTTTTTAGCAGTGCTTGGTGTGATAGGACAAGGGGCAATGCTTTTAACATAAAAGAGGGAAGATTTAGACTACATATAAGAAAGAATTTTTTTACAATGAAGGGGTGAAACACTTGCACAGGTTGCCCAGGGAGATAGTAGATGTCCCTTCCCTGGAAATATTCAAGGTCAGGTTGGATGGGGCTCTGAGCAATCTGATCTTGTTGCTATATCTTCTTTTTTTTGGTTTGTTTTTTTTTTTTTTTTTTTTTTTTTTTTTTTTTTTTTACTTTTAAAACCCAGCACAGTCTTTAATAGAGTCTAAAACAACTTTTTGATGTTGTAAAATTAAAGGAATAGGTGAAGACTCTTGTATGACTTTGATTTCTTTGCAACCTGAATATGTTTCTATGTGATGTCATTTAATGAAGTCAGTAGTATGATCCAACATGTTGGCTATATCTTATTGAATCTTCAAAGGAAATTTCATAAAACAAGTTCTCTAAATGGGAGATAGAATGGTTGGAAACAAAGAATGTTTGGTTGGGGTTTTTTTTGTTTTCCTTTAAATAAACTCATTATTGTGGAGAAGAAAGGAAATCTCTTTGAATACTAAAATAGATATCTAGTTTTAAAAACCTATCATTATGGAATTAATTTCCAGAGAACAGAATTATTCTGGCAAAAACAGTGATTTAAGACTATTTGGAAGTAAATATTACATCAGCAAAGAGTGTCCTGTGTTTCACAAAAGTAATTTTGTGTTATTGCAAAATACTTTTTCATTCTCAGGCAAGTTAATAAAGAAAACTGCTTGTCCATTGATAGCTAACTGCAGACACCTGACGTGCTATGGTAGAGATGCCAACAGTTCCAGCATTCTTCTGCAACCTAGGTTTTCTGTATTGGTGAGATATGACATGAAAAGACATTGTAAGTAGTGGGGGTCTAAGAAGTTTCTAGTCAAGCCTCTGAAAATGCCATCGGTCTTCAAATTGCTAATGCATAGTGGCAAAAACAAATGTCAAAGAAGCTTTATCCTTTGTGAAACAAAGTTAGAAAGTGAAAAAAAAAAAACGCAAGGGGCAAATTAGTGCACCATTCTGCTGGAAATAATTTCTACTAATCTAAGAAAATTAGGATATAATTAAAAAGTACTATTGTAATCTTTAATAAATAGAATAACTTTCCCATATATTTATATGGACAGTTCTGGATCAGCTCTGAAAGGACCATCAGCAAATTGACAAGTTGATATCTCATTCTTTGGTTTCCTAGACATTTGTTTCATAAAAAAAATGGGGAGGAAGAATGTGGAGGTGTTGCATTTGGTTTTGTGTCAGGGGAAACATATGATTTCCTGTATTGTTTTTGATTTTTCATTTAACCAAAAATGAAAACACATATGTTCATTTCCATGAATACTGATCAAAGGTGTGCCAGAGATTAATTCTTAGGATGAACATGCCCAGTAGATTTAGACATAATGTTAATATATGACATCGGGGGCAGATTTAATTAGGCAGGAAGCAGACCTGCACCGATTCATGACTGAAGACAGTGTTTCACTGTCCTGAACAAGCCATAAGAGGAAATATTTTCCTAATATACAGTGCTTCATAGCTTTACTGTCTTTGTTAACTCTGGACTATTTTCCTTTCCTAGTACTGGCATCATACTTATGATGACATTTTAGTTTATTTTGAAGACATGGTCAACTATCACTTTTTAATGCAAAGTCATGGTCATTCTCACAACATCTTTGGAAGAAGCACAGAAATCTTAGAAGAAACTAAATTCATAGAAACCCTGTGAAAAAAACGAGCTTGCTGGAAAAGAAAATGAAGACAGTGTCCCTTCCCACTAAGGAAAAGACAAGCAGAAGGCAGTTGTCACCCAAGCTGCTGGGTGATGGCCTGAGAGCCCACCAGCATGCATGAACTGGTTGATTGGTGCCCACGCAGGTAGCACAAGACACTGTTCCACAGCACTTGCTCTCCTGGACCCCCTGTGTTTGTCACACCAAGCTTTGTGAGGGGCTGCTTCTGTGGTGGAGGATGCAGAGGTTTCCAGAGCAAATATCTAACAGAAACAAAGGTTTACTAGTTTTTTTGATACCAAAACAACTTATTTTCCTAAAGATGGAGGATATATTCTTACATGTTTATGCTGTAGTAAGCAGCTTTCTAGAATAATGTCTTGCTAGTTTTGACCAAGTTCAAGTCTTCAAGTTGCAAGTGCACCAAACCACACAGTTTTCCTGAACTTTACACTGTGTTCATTTGTATTTTTTCTCCGTTTCTACAGCGAAATGGTGGGCTGAAAGTAAAATATGTCATAACTCAGAGAAAATTAAACATCTCAACTGTGTATGGGAGACATGAAGTGTGACTTCCAAGTGTGGAGACAAAAGAATTTTTGGTATAAGATTACAGATAGGTTTCTTTAAATTGCTAGGAATAGCAATCACCTTCTTTTACCTTTTCACCCAAAAATTAGATGCCTAGACTAAGTGACACTTGACCAGGTCACTCCTCTGCTGCACTGGGGAGACAAGTCACTGCAGGAAAAGAACTCTTCCGTTTATCCTTCTCCATTGCTGAGAGAAGAGGTCTAAATGAGCAGTGTAGACAAGATGACGAATGGTAGATGATCTAATCCTCTCCCTGTGAGACTAATAACAATGTGCTCAACAGTGTTGAGAAAAGTGTCCCCTGGTGAAAATCTGAAGTCATGTTTTTTCCCTAAGGAGCCTCTTGTCTATTCTTAATGATAGAGAACATTTGGATGGCTGTTTCTTGTCTTCTTCCTGACTATGCAAAAAGGTTGTGTGCAAATTATAAAGCTCTGGAAAGGAGCAGATTCTCTGAAACCTGATGGCTTTTATGGGATTGTCTTGCTGCTGCTGCTTCCCATCTTCAGGTGCACCATCCATTTCAGTTCACACACATTTTTGCCTCAACCAACATAACAAAACACAGTGATACAAAAATCTATCACTAATGATAAAATCTGCAGCTTTAACAGTCAGTATTTATTGTTAACAAGATATACGTGACTTTGGTTTAACACATGAAGCCCCATTTCAGATAAATTCAAAGAAATCCTACTAGATTTGCCATAAGCATGATTTTAAAAGTGTATAAGCTAAATATTTTTCCATCACAAATATCTGCCAACTTGATCCATCATTTTGTTTCAAGTAGGAATGTGCACCCAGGATTTTCATATGTGTTTTCCACAGTGAATTTTCTTCCCAGTGATTTTAAAAAATTGAATTAGGGGTTATAAAGTTTTCTGCTAATTAGCTTATTGCTTTCTTTACTGTTAATATAACTGAAAAAATGAAAAGAATTTTTTTTCAAAACACAGATCATAAGCTCTGTATTATAAACAAGTTACCTGAAGAATACTTCAAGACAAGTGGCAAAAAAAATCATTCCTTGGATGAGTATGTATTGAAAACAGGCTTGTGTGAAACAAGTTCCCAAAGGATTTTATTAACTTCACACATTTCTTTCCTCATGACTCAAATAAAATCTATCATTCTTAGGCACTCATAAATATATGTAAAATTTACATTGTATGCAAATTTTTTTATTTACTATTTGAATATCCAGAAGTCCCATTTCTAAGTCTAGCAGTAATACAGGTAAAAACAATTGCAAGTTCACTACAGATAATGTGAGACATGAAGTGTCACTTTCTACTCATGCCAAAAACTAAGTAGATAATGAAATTTAAGAAAGAACTATTGTTTGGGCAAACTCAGACATCCATTTGGGTGAGATATATGGTTGGTGAATTAAATTAGGCATTTTAAGTGCAGTGTAAAAAACATGTCTATGAATTCTGTGCTTTGGACACAATGAATCCAGTAAAGTAAAAAACATGTCTATGAATTCTGTGCTTTGGACACAATGAATCCAGTAAAGTGGATGACAACAGGGCTGTTAGCTATAAGCAAAGAGGGAGACAGAGAGACTGACAGACAGAAAGAAAGCAAAAGAGAAGAAAGAATACAAAGAAAAAAAGCCCAAGAGAGACAGTACTTCTGCAAGAGATGCATTCTCAGAAAATTTACTAAAACAGCACTCCACCTACTATTGATAGCTAGTCAATTGACATTTTCCTTTCTATGCTGCCATTTTGTGATAAAATAGTGTATTCACAATTATCCCTAATGTATTCTATGGAAAATTATTGGATACCAATATATTTAGGCAAAACCTCAAATATTTGCAGCAATTACAAGAAGAGTAGCAGTTTTAATCCAGTCAGAGATAATTTTTTTTTTATTTTGCTATCACATTGCCACCAAAAGGAAGAGTTAGAAGTCCTCATGTTATTCCCACACACATTAGCACAAGCAGAAATAGTGTTGCATACAATTCTGGTTCATTCTGCTATTTATCAGAAACCATTCTGACATCCCACCTGTTCTTTTTAATTTTCTGCTCCTCCACGTAGGAAAATAAAGAAGATATGATGAAGAAACTTTTTAAAAGAGTTTCTATTTCAGAAGACAGTGTAAGTGATGAAAAAGTTTGCAAGATGAGTTCAACATTATTTAACAAAATACTAAGCTGTTTCAGGGGTCTCTCTCTAGACATCCAGCTCAGCTTCTGTTGGATAGACAGAAAAAATGCAGTGCGTCCTCGAATCTTGAAACTGTGTCTCATGTTTAGCAGTACTGATTAATGGATGTGAAAGATGCTGCATTAAGATGACTCAGTGAGATGAAGACATCACAGCCTCAAAGAAGGGAACTAACCTCCTGAGAAAAGACCTATGTCTGTTCAGTGGTAGGTCACACTTCAATTTTGATAACCCTTGTGCATCAGACAGTCACACTTCATTGGATGACATGCATATTCTTATGAAGTCAATTATTATAATTCTATTTTCTGATATAAACATTATATTTATAAATAAGAATATGAAATTAAAGTAGAATAGGAGTTATATACAGTCTTTGAACTCATAGTAGTAGTCCATGAGAGCAAGAGAAGATTCAGAGTGTAAGGTTGCAGATAATTTGGTTTAGATGTTTTTGCTAACATTAACTATTACTAGGAATCATTGCAATTATTCATTAGAAGAAACTTTTGAAAAAAATTACTAATAAGTTTGAAAATCTTTAATAAGTTCAACTACACTTTTCCAGGCTATATACCTGCTTCTGGCTGTTACATTTTGGTTTGTTGCTTGTTTTCATTTGCATATGATTTTTTTTAAAGGCTTTGCCAAATCAATTAGGTTATCTTAAAGAAAAGAGGAATGAGATCTAGAAAAATATTTCTTGGTAAATTTAGACAACTCTGACATTTGCTCAGTGAACATCATACATTTTGCACTTCAGGAGGTTTCTTATCCAGAAAATAATGAGTGTGCAATTAGTGGTCATCTCATAACATATGCACACAGGGATCAGAAAAAAGCTGGCCAACTTCTGAGTAGTTTCTGTTCAAACTTCCATTGTTGTTGAACTTGTAAATTAATTGTGCTCGCCTTTTGTTGTTATTTGCAAGTCTTACTCATTTACTTATTGAATGTTAGTGGGAAATGACTCTTCTTGCTGTGCTCAGTTTGTAGTGGACTGAATGCATGAATCACTGTTACCTCTTCTCAAATAACACAGTGCCTTACTATACCCCCAAATCCCAATTGCTGATAATACAGTGGCTCCAGTTTTAGCTGGGCTCAGCTTTTCATATAGCTGTCCTGCTGCTGGCTTATGATTCTGCCGGGTTGTCTGACTCCCGCTTCCCTCTCCTGTTGCAGCTGGGTTGGCTTCAGGCTATGATAATTTTGCCTGCAGTCCTTACCTCCTGCTGTTCTATCAAGGACAACAATGCTTGAGGCTGAACCTTAAATTTTAAATCCTTTATTCTGCAGAGCCTTAAGGCACATTCTTCTGCTTCAAGAACGTAATCAAGGAATTATGTTTTTGTAGGTTTGTACATTTTTCTAAATCCTAGGACGTGAGCTTATTTGTGGCAAATACTGAGCAGAGTCGCTGTAAAGACTGAACAGCCTGGATCAAAGTAGATTTGTTTTCTAACACAAGAATTTCTAAACACCTAGCACAACACCTCTCATATGCACTTTGAGTCTCTTATAACACTTCTCTTTTCAAAGCCAAATCTGGCCAATAGTATAACACAAAAACACTGTATGCTTACTTCCTTTTCTTGCAAGTGAGGGAAGGAAATCTATAAAAATTGATATGGCATTCACAGTTTCTTAACACTGTAGGTAAATTTTCTTGAGAGAGTTTTTCAAAAGTGTACTCACCAGCTTGCAACTAAATAATTAATTATTGGAGGGCTGAGTGCTACTTTAACATTTCACATTTGGAATGATAGCCACTCAGCTATTCAAATAACATGTGTCATGTAAAACCAACATCAAGAGTCAGAATCTGTCTTCTTTTATGTATCATATTTGCTGCACCAGATCAATAATAGCTTTTTAAGCTTTAAGTGAAGTGTATACTGGTAATTATGAGAATTACAGCTTTCTGAAATGGTATTGCTTGTCCATTGTCCTTTTGTCTGACGCTCCATTTTGTCCAACTTTCTATTTTGTCCTTTTTCTAGGGAGAAGAGAATATTTACAAATCCTTAAAGTTCCATATGTTCCTGCAAAGCAGTAAATTCAGTCATTAGCAAAATATTTCAGATCTAGAATAGTTCAATAGAAATCAATCAAAGCACTTGAATGATTAATGCTTAAAGTAGTTAAGTATATTGATGGATTTTGACCAAAAAGCATTCTAACTCTTTACTGCTTTATTTACTGCAGACTGAACATAAAGTATCCACACTGAGCTGACTTATCCTGTTTTGATTTTCATAGCATTATCTCTTAGTTCAGTGCTAGCAATTCAGCAACAGCCATTTGAACAATATTGGAGTATTCTAAAGTATAAAAACCTTTTAAATTTATTTTCAAAGATGCCTTTGGGGCTTCAAAAGCTCATTTGATCCCAAATAGGAGCAAAAGCAACACTTTTTACAGAAGAAATGTGCTGAGAAAAAATGCAGCTCACAACTTTCATTTAAATTTAGAAGTGGGTCAAAATACATTACCTACACACGTTGAACAACTGATAACAGCCTTTTAAATTTAGCCTTTTTAGTACTGCAGAAGCTGTGTAAAGAAAAAGCTGTTTTATCACCTTGACTACAAAGATAAGTGTGTTTGCATGCTTACGTTAAGAAATAGATGCAATGGACCCTATGTATAGTGTATGGGGTGCACAGTATAGATACAGTTGGCTCCCACCTAAACATCTTAAAACATGGCTTATGCAAATTTATTCATAAAGGTAAGTTATTCTATGCCTGTTTTATACAGAGAAACACAAATGTTGCAAGGTTAAATTCTTTATTTTATTGTAGTTAATGGAAAATTACTTTGAAATCACCAGAGCACTAATGCCAGTCTGTGACTTTCTCAGGAAGCTTTTGAAGTCTGTACTATTCCTACAAGTTCTTTAGGACCTTTTTACACTATTGCTACTTATTCTCAAGGACTACTAACCTGTTATTGGTAATAACTGTCAATTAAAATCCCCATCTGTAACATGTCCCAAAATGGTCTTTGTGTTGAGTGATAAAAACAAGTTTTGCATTTCTGTTTGATTTATACTAAGTACTAAAAATGGTAGAAAGTACCTGATGTTTTAACTTGAGAAAAAAAGAGCTCACTTTCCTATAAATTCATAGCTCCAAGGCCCTTTGGAGGCTCCAAAGTTTCGCAGTTAAGGTACTACAGAAGCCAATCTTTATTTGAGAGATAAAAACATATGTTTATCTCACCTTCTAATCTTGTTCTCCTGGCTCCAGTAATACACCCTCTACTGCCAAGCAATCTGAATGTACATCTGCCTCCAAGGTATATCTGCCTCCAGAAGTATAAGGAAATTGGCCAGCTGTGATGACATATAAAGACTGAACCAAAAATACTTGGAGAAAGTGAGGAAGAAGCGATATCTCAATGACGTTTTTGCAACACATCATCTGTGAGGGGCCAACACAGAAAGTCTGGCGGCTAATCAGAGCTGGATACAAGCCATAAAGTTCAGCTACAAATGCAAACTTCCCTGAAGCCTGAGGACATTTGGCATTGTGCATTCTGTAGCTAGAGAAGGGCTATCACTAAGTGTGTTTTAGCTTGTATAAATTATGGAGGCATTCTGGTGCAGATGTTTTCTTCAGATTCATGTCCATTACTACTGTTGATTGAGGGCACAGCAGGAAAAAATTGCAGATTGAAGGCTATTAAGGTTGTTTTTCACAAACTTACTTGGTCTGTTTTATAGGTTTGTTCTTAAGGACAAATGTTCTTGGTTCAAGGAGAAAATAAGTGGGTCAGGTAGAAGCAGGGGAGACTGCCCCTTCCCTGTGGAGTTACTGGCCCTGCCCCCTGCAGAAGGCTGTGGGCTTTCTGTTCTGACAAGCAGTATAAGAGAAAGTCATTGCAACCTCTAGGAAGTTACAGCCCAGAGAATCCACTGAGAAAAGAAGGGTGCAAGGAACTGGGCTTTGGCACAAAAAGACAACTTCCGAGGGACCAGAAGGGAATTACTGAGTTTTCTATTACTCAGACAACTGATATATTATCCAAATGTCCTGATAGCAAGGACCTTCCCTGCAGACAGGGTGGACAGTGGGAGACTGAATTAAAAGCCTCTTTTGTTTTTTTCTTTCCATTGCATGTTGCCAATTAATTTTGAGTTTCCTCTACTTGAAAGTTAAAGATGCTTATTTGTATTTTAATTAAAATGTGGTAGATTTCAGGTAGACCTATTTCAAAACTGAACAACTTGGAGCCACATATAGGCATACAGATGCAAGAGATGGAACACAAAAGGTGAACTTTCTTTTTTATCATCATAGGATGAAGAGAAAAACAAGGTGTTCAGTTGCCTACTGAGCTATGCACTCTGCTCTTGAAGAATATTTTTTTTCACTGTTTGACATTCATGCCAAACAATCTTCATTCAGCTGGTGTGGACCTGGCCAGGGAAAAAGTTTTATTTCTTTTACTTTCAATTACATTCTTTGTATGTCTCTTTTTCCTACTCACATATCAACTACTTGGGTGAAATTAGGTTTTAGAACAAGTTTGTGAGCTGCTCTAATTCTCCCTAGTCTCCAGTGGCAAAATTATCTTTCATTAAAAGAACCACCTGGGGACAACAAATTTCTCTCTCCCCATCTCTTGCAATGTTTAATCCAAAGCTAGAGGACTACACATGCAGCAGATGTGTTTGTCTGCACTATATAAATCCATACTCCCAAGCCTAGGCTGAATATGTGTCACCTTTATGTCTGGAAAATGCCAGGACCCACAGGGAAACTTGTTTCCAACTCTTTGGCTTGCCACTGTCAGGCATCTGATCCCCAGTGTGCAAATATGTCATTGCACCTTCTGTCTTTCCGCTCTCTGATCATTCATACCCCTTACCACTTGATTCAGTGTAAGGTACCATACACTTCAGATATACAGTCTAATGGCTTGGTTACAAAACTTGGCAGTTTTTCTGCCTAAGGTACACATGCTAAGATTATAAATGTCTTGCACTCAGAGAAGCTGAGCGGAAAACGGTATCTGTGGTGGTCTCAGAAGCAAAATAACCCACATCTAGAAAGCCCCAGTGGTGGAATACTTCCCTTTCACAGAGTGGCTTGAAATGCTTTGTTGAGCTTTGTGACCTTGAGAAAGCCAGGCAGAGTATAGTTAGGTAAAAACAGCAAATGGAGAGTCCGAATCTTGTCAGATCTAGAAAGGATAGTTGACACAGAATAGCTTCCTCCAGACTTCATTGTCCACAGGATGGCTGCAGTATCATTTGCCTTAGCTAGAGGAAAGGCAGGAGTGCTGCACATGTCTGTTGGGTTGGTGGTTGCAAAAGACTGATGGTTGAGTAAATCTCTGAAGAAAGAGGCTGAATTGCTTTGGTCTTTCAATTAGGCCAGGCTTAGTGACCCAGTAAGCAGGACTGTGGTTTCCTGGCAGACCATGTTTAGCAACAGTTGAGGATATTCTCATACCTCACATTTCTTCCAGTTTCCCATTGTGATAAATAAATAGTAAGGTATAAAGAACTCCTAAAAAAACATTGGTCACTTCCAGTTTCTGTCAGTGGCTGGTTTAGGAACCATGATATAAACAAGTAGTGCTTGTACTTGGCAGGATATTTTTATCTTCTGCCATAATCTTTGGACAACCTTGTGCAGAAATGACCTTTTAACAGTTTAGGATTATTAGTTAAAAGAGTGTTCTGCAATTTTGTACATAGGTTGGAAACTGTCTCCCTTCCGTGTCCCTAACACTTGTTTTCAATTGATGTTTGACATGAGCTAGGTCTCTCCTCAAGTTTTGACAGTTTTGTGGAAGAACTTACCATCTCAGTCTCTTTTTTAGAGCATTCATTTTGTTTTGTTTTGCCTTCACCCTCCCCAACCCCAAAAGTCCTTTATTTCTATTTTTTGG
The DNA here is from genome assembly GCA_013398155.1 of Pedionomus torquatus. NCBI lineage: Eukaryota > Metazoa > Chordata > Aves > Charadriiformes > Pedionomidae > Pedionomus > Pedionomus torquatus. Next base: position 185,842 of record VZRU01016807.1, on the reverse strand, counting down.
TTTGTTTGTTTTCTTCTGTTTTTTTTTTTTTTTTTTAAATTCTAATAGAGAAGTCACTGAGAATTACTTTTAATCTAGGTTTCCTCCTGTCCTTGAAGTGTCTTCTTATAAATTTACCTTGTCTGTATCAGTTCATTAGATTTTATAGTTTATGCTCTTTGCCTGGAACACTCAGCACTTTTAGCTCCCAGAGCTTCCTCTCTGCAAAAAGGGTAACACCAGTATCCTGGTAGATAAATCATAGAATCATAGAATGGTTAGTGTTGGAAGGGACCTTAAAGATCATCGAGTTCCAACCCCCTGCCATGGGCAGGGACACCTCCCATAAAGGTAGATTTCTACCCTAGATCTATAAAAATAAAACCACCCCTCTACTGCCCTTCTTCCATTTTTTGAGAACTTAGGTCCCAGCTTGAACTGGCTTCCTCTGAGGCATATTGGAACTTTCTATTGGAACTCACTATCTGTA
>VZRU01016807.1:148545-185272 GCA_013398155.1 Pedionomus torquatus | reverse complement strand
ACCTTTTTTTTTTTTTTGGTACTAGCATACTTAATTTCTCTGTATTTGTGTTTTATGTTGTGAGGAAAAAAAAAATGGTCATGCCAGGAAACTCAGCTCCTCTTTTCTGTTTCAGATCCAGGCCGCCATGTCCAGAAGAATGGAAGTGTGCTCAGCAGTCCTTCAAGCTGTCCTGATAAGAAGCTGTTCAGTTACTTAGAGGAGAAAGGCACCAGTCCCAAGTAGGCCTCATATGTATATGTTAGTCATTGCCAGATGAAGCTGTTATACCATCTGTTCTTCTTTCTTATGACTGCAAATCTTTTTAAGACCCTTCCTCAGGATGACACAGGCAATGAAGATACTTATAAATGCACAAATTATTGTATAGCATACTGAGCATGGATATGATAGATCAAATTCAAATCCAGTAAACGGTTGATATTATACTTCTGAGACATGATTTTTCTGGCCTATTTTAGATGCCTACTTTAGAATTAGATCAATTGCACCCCAAGGTGCCCTCTATGAATTATAAAGAGAGGCTACATTGAGTACTTGTAGACATCTGTGCTGTCAGCTCTAAAGCTAGGCAAGATGAATACCATCCATAAAGCCTAAGAGTAGTAGCACTGCCTGCAAGGAGAAAAAAAAAAAGTTTATCCATGGTTCATTCATTCTTCAACAGCTCAGTAAAGCAGGGAGAGTCAGCAAAAACCTGTTTTTGGTTTTCTGCTGCTCTGCACCAAGTGGACCACTTCTTCACACTCTCCTCGCTCTTCTTCCACACTATGATTTTCCCCAGCTCCTTCAAAGCTGGAAATACTGTTGTGCTGCACCATAGCCAGAGAACACATGGACATGTATGTTCATCCTGTCACACAAGGCGACGGGATCCCTTTGCAGGTCCTTGTCAATGTTCTGTTAGATCGACCCAACACGAGGTACAATGTCAAAAAAGGAGAAGAAAAGAATCAGGTCTGTCCTTATGTAGGAAGGTCTAATATTCTGCAGTAGGTAAGGTACAGAAAGAAATTATAGTGCTAGCTATGTAAAATTTTACATCTACAGTTAATTTTATGCACTTAATAAAACATAGTGTGCACTGGCACAATATGGATTGCCAGGCAGGCATTCAAGCCAAGACACAAGCATTTGTAGGAAAATAATGTAAGTCATACACAGAGTCTACAGAAAAGGAAAAATATCCTGAGTTCAAGTCTTCTGTGTGGTAAGTGTCGTATTTCATAGAATCATAGAATTGTTTAGATTGGAAAAGACCTTTAAGATTATTGAGTCCAACTGAAAACCCAAATTGCTAAGTCTGCCACTAAACCATGTCTTTGAGTACCTCATCTACAGTTCTTTTTCTTATTTCTACCTTCACACCAAGCTGTGAGCAGCATAGGATGTATAATGAAATTATTACAATACCCCAAATTATGTCTGGTGCATACCAAGTTGCATGCAAGTGATTCAACCCAGAAGTAGGACAGATGGCATTTGTACTGCCACTGTATTCTGGGAGCCTTAATTCCTCACGGTCATAGGGGCTGTAGTGATTCCTGCTAAATCAAAATACTATCTCAACACATGGCCTTACCTCCACACTCTCAAATTTCCCTCCCTTCATTGACATCACTCACTTCTCAGATTGTGCTAGCTGGTCTTGCTCATACATCCTGCACAAACATTTCTTTGGCGGTCTTATTCTCTAGGATAATCCAAGGTCCTAGTTAGGTCAAAAGACTTATCTAAGAGAACAGTATGAAGATGCAATATTCTACTTGATTACAGTAGTATATGTCATTTGCATTGAATAAATAGCAATTTAATTTAAATTTTGTTAGTAATTCCTTCAAAAAAAGACAAATATGGTCTTTTTTTACCAATACTATTCAGTGCCTCATAATTTTAGACATACAAGTTCAAACCATTATTTTCAACTAGCTTGATCCTGAATTCACATAGCAATTAATCAGTTTAATATGCTTCATGTTGCTAATTTGAAAAGAACATAAGGAAGAAGTCTGTGCAGTACAGATATGACAATTAGTGAAACAATTCTTTTTTTCAAAATTTTCTTGGGTAGTACAAATCTTACCAGTAACTTTGTCTCCTTGCACCAAAGAAGAGTAAATGAGACAGTTGTTCTCATGCCAACTACTTTTGGTGCCAGAGGTAGCGATAGAAATATGTTGCCTCTGGAGGTTCAAGAGTATTTAATAATCCTCCCCCTCCTATCATTATTTTCCGTTATTGCTCCCTCTTCTCTCTTCCTTGTTATCGTCTAGTAAACAGGCAAGTGTGCAGACACAATATATAAAACTTAAAAAAACCACCTCCATAAAGAACTGGTTGTCTGCCTGAAAGAAAATGAAAGAAAATGAAAGAAGCAATGAAACTCCAAGACAGAACAACAACTTTGTCTCAAATTGTGTCATTCTGAGGTGCAGTATAAGATTCTACATTATACATCACACTAAGTTCTGACTTCCGTTACAATTTTAATATATTTTTACATATTTGTGCTTGATTTCTCTCACCCTATGTGTTTTAGAAGTGGTGAGATTTAAAAAATCAAGCAAGGCCTGGAAGAGTTTGAAATGGGAAAAAGAACTTCTGACCAAGGAAACTTCCCAGATTAATGCGACAGATATTTGCTGAGATCAAGAACCAGATTAACTAAAGACTGAATTTTTTGTAATTACCTTGCATACCTTGCAAGTGCAAGGTAGTCTGCTTTTGAGCCTAAAGACTTACAACACTAAAAGAATACAGGATATATATAGTTTAAATAAGAGCATCCATTTCAAAACAATGCATGACACAGAAAGGGTAAGACTAAAGAACAATTATTTATAATGGCTGCTAGCCATGCCAGTTAATACAGTAATAGCAGCATATGTGGAAGACATTGTTAGGTTCTAAATAACTTCTACCAAAGATACTTAGTACATTTTATGAGGTAAAAGAGTTTTAAGTATAACTGTACTTAGGTATGCAATTTTGTGCTTGTACAAGACCAAGATCCAGAGAAGTTTACACCTAATTCCAAAGTAAAGGCCTTAGGGCTTGGAATAACTATATTATTGCTGTGGTTTACAAAGTTACAATGTGTCAGTCGAGCTGTGATAATTACCCATGTGAGTGCTCCTGACCTAGGCAAACACTAGATAATTTGATTTAGGTTGACCCACCTTGAAGGTTTCTCATGTGCTATCCTCACTGATATTAGACAATTTCTGTAGTATTTTTCCATTTCCTTAGGCCATGTGTTAGACCAATAATGAGACGGTTGATAATATTAAGTCAACACTAGGACAATAATCCAGCCAAAGATTTATCTCATCTAACTTCAGTTTTTTACAGCAGAAACATTTGCTTCTGTCCAGTCATCTAGATTCCTCTTATAGTCATGAGAAAGAAATGGTGGCATCTAGGATGAAATTCTAATGCAGATATCTAAAATAGACCAGATTAACAGATTTAGAGGTCAAACACTCATTAATCTAATTATTTAATATAACACTCATTAATTTATTAAATGTTAGTGGATTTGAAGAAGATCTGTTATTTCCGTGCTCCATATGTGGCCTAGAAATTATCTTTGAATTTAAATAGCCTGGTATATATTTGTATATTGGCATGCTGTCGTCCAGAGTTGGATGAATGCTGAAGTTAAATACCTCATGCATATTTTGTATTCAGTTTATTCTTCCTATAAATTATAAATCAATACAAGCCATTAATGTAATATACCACTTCTTGCAGGATTGAATGAGCTGTTTCTTTCTGGAAGGTAACATATATGTCTAGATATGGACATGTGATGTAAACTACACTTCCTACCAAGATGTTCTACATGATCAAGATGATATATGATTTGAAATATCAGATAATGGATTTTTAGGATAAACTTATACTGTTTTATTGTTAGCAAAAACTATTCCACTAGAAAAAGATTGCTGTTTATTAAGCCCCATGAGGCCATGTAACCCACTCCCCTGGCCAAAGCCAGGATGAATGAACATTAACCATAACTGGCAGATGTCCAGCTAGCCCCATATTTGAGCCTCTGGAAAGAGGGATTCCACAGTCTTCCTAAATAAATCTTCCTAAATAAACTGTTCTAACGTTGAACTATCTATACAGTAAAATCTTCTCCCTGATGGATAGCTTAAAACTCTTTTGCTGAAATTTAAGCCTATTACTTATTGTTCTTTCCTCAGTGGACACAAGAACAGTAAATGTCTTTCCATTTGGCAGCACTGTGTTATGTATTTATTCAACATACAAGACACATATCATGTCTCTACTCAAAACATTTTTTAACTGTTATCTGTGTAACTAATCAGTCAGACAGTAACATGTACGTCTGTGTATGTTCCAATGGGGCCAACGAAATTCTGTGCTGTTTGGGATTTAGGTATTCTATGGTTAGCTACATATTGTCAATATGACTATTAGTCTCTTGAATCCTATTCCCGTGAAGATGAGTCTCAACATCCAATCCATCAGGATTCGGGTTGACAGCACATGGACAAGATTGCAAGAAGATTAATATTTTATATAGTGGAGCTTTGAAGAGGTGATGTTCTTTTCTCAGTAACAAGTTACAGAAACCAGCTTCAGAAGTGCTATGCTATAAAACTCTATACAATCAGTTGGGATCACTTTGGTCTTACATTATAATAAAGTACTAAAGAAAAGACAGCCTTTATAAACCACTCTGATACAACCTGAAGGGAGCTAATTCTCATTTCAGCTATACCACTATAAGAATATCAATATTAATTGTTTCACAGGCAAGCAGAATCTGCCCAGGCTGTGATTTTCCTCAAAACTGTCGTTCATGGTGCATCAAAATTTCAAAGAGAACTTTATCAGCTGGGTGTACTATAATGCATTATAAACAAAGTCATAGCTACAACTGAGATGAATTCAGAAAAAGTGCTCTTGTGTTGTGAATTATGATCTTTTCTTCCTCCTTTGGTTGAAACATATCCTTGGAAGGACACAATTGTCTCAGGTGTGTTATGGATAATGTGTTTAAGTGTTAACACCTGTAAAGATAAAAAAAGAAGCATAGCACCATTTCTTATCCCATATATAAAATCCCCAAATCTGTGTACTAAATGGGAAGCCAACATTTTATTCCCTAGACAGCTTACAGTTCATTAGCAGCAGCATTCTCAGCCATCTGACTGTTGGCCAGAACACTGTTCTAAACTAGAAGATAATGAGGTTAGAAAATATCTTAGAGGAGTGTAAGAGCTCTAGAGTATCATCAGACTGTACAAAGAAAAGCTCCTAATGGCAAATAGATCTTTTTGTTTAGAATGCCTCTGCAATGCCTCTGTGGCACAGAGAATGAACCCTACTCTAAAAAGTTCAGTAATGAAAAGTCAGGAGCAAGCAACTGTTGTGACAAACAAAAAAGCTTCTTCCAGTTCCTTTATGGGGTAGTCATGTGAACTAAGGTAGGGAGATAAGAAACTTTTGCCCAGCAATATACAAGGGGCCATGTTCATTGTTTCCTTGCTACATGGCATTTAAGACAGAGAAGCACTGTTTAAACCCTAGGTTTCCTGCTTCAAAATGCCATTGGAACTGACATCCAAAGTATTATGTGGCAGAAGATACAAAGTGTTTTCCAGGAGACGAAGCAGCTAGGGTATATGATTTCAATAAACAGATATTCATATATATTTCCTGGGGAAGTTTATATACCAATGCACTTCAACAAATAATCACGTGGATTTGGCCACAGACAGTACAGTTATCTGTCATGGTCATGGATGCACTTAAACAAATCATTCCAGAGAGCCATGGGTTTTGCAAACAACCATTCTTTCTTCAGAGAGTGTTCATCAGTGAAAGATCCTTCTGGAAAACTTTTTGAAACTAATCATCCCAAAATATATGATGATTCCCACTTCAGTGACCTTAGAAAGATTGTAGGGAAAAAACATGAACTACAGCAGCCCACTTGAGGTGAGCCTACCACTCTCTCATCCATGTGGATATCTGCCACCTTTTCTATTAAATAAAAAATTAAGCTAATATGAGAGACAGTGAAAAATTACACAGATTTAGTGGGGAAGGATGAAGACAAGAGAAGCAGGAGAGAAAAACATACTGACAGAAGCATCATTGAAGAAATCAGTATGGGGAAAGATTCTAAATGTGAGATGCAACCATGGCTGCTGGAGTTTAAATGGGGTACTAACAAACTGATGTTTACTTAAATGAAGCCATCAATTTCTTCACTTTCTTTTCCAATTGCTTTTGAATTTTAGAGAAAATGTCATTGAGCCTTTTTTTCTTTCACATTCAAGCATGACAAAATCATTAAGGAAATGGCTGACAGCACAGGCCAACCTTAGAGGATGGAGTGTCTTGGACAGGTAGTTAATGACTAGCAGATACACCCTCCTTCAAAAGTCATGGTTGTAGCTAGGGGAACACTGACGAGTAAACATTTCTAGAACAATGACTGGCAGCAATGCAGGCTTTTACCTAGCATTTTTCCCTGGATTTGGTGATGATCAGGAGGATGCTTCCACAACACTCATCTAGACTGTTAGAAATGAGACTTCTTCTCCACTTTATTAATTTGGCAATGCCTGGCTCATCATATATGAGGCTATTTAACAACCTAAAGGGGAAGGACTCTAGAGAATTGAAATTATAGGCCAGAGACTAATTGTAGTCACAGTTGTGGTGCTTGGAAGCCTAATAAGCAGCTCCTACCTCTTACAATTTTCCTCATTTACAGGCTCAAAGTACTTAATGAGAAGATTTCTGCTACTCCCACTTTACAAACAGTGGGCTCAAGAAAAGAAATGTGTGTGTGAAGGCAGAGCCAGAAGTTAAAACTTGTACACTCCACCCTTGTCTTTCCCTGAACTATCATTAAAGATGTACTACAGTTTAAGACTAAAACATGTAATATTGAGGGTCATCTTCCTATATGGTTGTAGACATGCTAGAGGATTTAGAAAGGGAGTCATGTGAGTAGTCTTGCCTCTTTTGTTGAAATACCTTCCAGTAATCTTGCAGTTTTGCCAGAGATCAGTGAAAACGTGCCTTGCACACATGCACACTGTACCATTGTAATCTCATTGGTTGGGTTATCTCATTTAAATTGGGTACCAAATTTCCCTTGATGCCAGGGCCACAGAGTTACAATCTCTTTGACAGCTCCTGAAGATTATGGGCTTTCATGATCACCTTGCTGTGGTGGGGAAGGGGTTTGAAGAGCTGGACATGCTGGATAAGAATTTTCTTCCCAAAGCATAAGTTGTTTATTTTAAACACAAAGAAGAAATTAGGTCACACTATTCAAAACTAACATTTAGATGACAATCTGTTATCTCTATCTGTCATTTCAGCAGGAATTCATGGGTAAAGAGTTATCAGCGTTGTGCTGAGTTATGGAATGTTCAGTCACATCCACTGTACTTCCAGTACAAAGAAACACAAGGACATGTTATGCAGTGGGGTGATTATATCCTGAAGTAATTCAAGCACAGCCTGAAGCAAATATATTTGATTCTGTAGGTCTTGTCTAAACTTCATATATCTCCATTCCACACTGACACTTATGCAGCCTGATATTTTCTTTCTCTTTAGAACAATACTCATTATAGGAAACTGAACACATAGATCATACATATCTATGTAGAGACACATTTATCAACCATTACAAAATTTAATTAGCCCTTTTTGTTTGATATTGTTCTGTTTCAAGGCATAGAGAAAGCTCTATACAAATACGCTGAGAATAACCAGGTATGATCTGGGAAGCCTTATGAATTATCCCTGTTCTTTTGCATGCTTTAAAACATGAGCTCCTCTGAACACATAGTCACAAATATGCTCTACGCTAATGTGTTTTCCTTTTGCAATAATAATTACTTGGAGGGTAACTCAATTGGTGCAGTGATACTTATTATGTAGGTTGACTTCATTTCACTATATCTGATTTCCAATTCAGGGATGATAGAACACATTGAAAACACAAAATATGATTTCTATTAATAAAAAAGATGTGACAATCCTAATTAGAACTCAAGTTGTTTTAAAATTTACCTTTATAAAAACATTTCTAAAGGAAAAACAGCCCTATATTCTTCAAATACTTTTCATGGACCTTTGGGCTTCATCAAAACAATCAATATTAGGGAAGAAAAATTTTTGATAAGACTATTTTATTTCTTTTTCTTTGGAACCTGAAAAATTTGGCAATTAAAAAAAAAATGAAATTATTTGGTTATGTTCCTTTATTTAAATAACTGAATTTTTCTAATTAGCTCTACTTACAGCTTACATTGAAGAACAGGACATGTTTTCAAATCAGTCAAATGTAGTTTAATTACTATCCAATTGTGAATGATTGTGTTCAGATATGACCCCTCCACAGACTGCCACAGTGTTTTAAAGAAACATTTTTCTTTTTCATTTGATACAGTCTGCAATTTCTGCATAATGTTTATTGAAGTAAAATATTGTTGGGAAACCTGCTATGTCAATGATGTGTTACCTAGCCACTTGCTGAACATAACCTGATAACAATTATTTTAATGATGTTTTACTTCCTTTCATTTCTGAATGATGTATTGAAAAAGTCTGAAGATTATTCTTCCTTCTTGATTGTTTGCTTTTATTCCATTTATTTCTTTTGCCTTGGAAATGTGAAAGCTCTAATCTTTTTTTTTTTTTTTTTTTTTTTCACTTTATAAGGGAGCAGCCCAAGAAATATGAGAATTTTTCCTTGTGAGATCCTGAACTCAGCCAAAAGGATAGGAATGCCATATCTTCAGTAGGGGCATTTTTCATCCCAAATATTGTGATTTATATAGTTGTATAAAGGTCATGAACATGCCCTGGGTGGCTTGCACCCTCATAAAGTCCAACCGAGGTTATTGGGATTCTTCTTTAGTGAAAGAGTCAAGTCAGGCCATTTGGGCAGTCAACCATCCATTCATTAAAATACTCTGAGGACAAATTGAACAGAAGTTTTACAGTTTGAATTGAAAAAAAAAAAAAGTAAAAAAAAAAACCTCTGATCTTTTACATATTATTCAATTTAACCTTGCTACTCCAAATCCACTGCATGTTCAAATGGTCCATAGATGGAGGCTTACTGAGGGAGGTTTAGAAAGGGGAACAGAGAGGTTAAAGTTGTGAACACAATAGTTCTTTTAACCCATTCATTTGATTCTAGATAGTTATGTCTAGATTCTAAATGCTCTTTTTTGCTCTTTTGCAAAATTTCTTTGGGTCACTAGAGTGACTCTCAGCAGCCTTGCTTGTTGGCTGAACCAATCTGTTTTACATCACTTTTAGACACTGCTATTCCACTAATGCATTAGACAAAAGAATTGCCACAGAACAGGGGGTCATAACAAATGGTTTTTGAAACATGTCCAGCTAAATACAAAAATAAAGAGATATTTAAAACAGCACTAAATAAAATGGAAACATTTAAAAATAATCCCCCCAAAAAACTAATTGCAACCATTTGTTTCATAGGATTAAATCCTTGTAGAACATTTTATCCGACTATTTGGACTAGGACGTGAACTTTACAAATTACTACTTTTTTGTTTTATTTGGCACCAGCTGTGTGCATGCTTCTGAAACATCACCAGTCATGCTGAGCATTTAGTAGGAATGTTGCAATGGCAATTTAGATGTTAAAGGGCATTGCGATTTTTAAGGGCTTGTTATCATGGCCAGCTGTAGCTAACAGCTTGTAAGAGATCAGGAAGAGGTATGTGATTTTCCAAGTAACAAGAGCAGCCTGTGTTTACCACAATTTATTTTCTGCCACAGAGTATGAGGTGCTGGGTATAGAAACAGAAGTTTTCCCGGTAACACTATTAATAATGGTTGTTATAACTACCTCATTAGTTTTTTTCTGTATTATAATATCTGAAAGAGTTTAAGAATGTGTAAAAAGCATCAAACAAAATGTTCATATCCATTTCAATGTGTGATTTAGTATCTATGAAAGTTCAGGAAAAGTAAGATTTTTCTTGATTTTGTTTTATGCATTCAAACCAGGGAACGTTTGTTAAAGCATACTTTCATTATTTCCCTATTTAATTTCCAATAATCAGGGTCAGGGTTATGGTTCATGATATCAACAGTAAGTACTAGATAAGAGAGGGCAGCATTCCATGAAAGATGGTGATCTCACAAGCTCTTGTTGCAGGATATTCTGTGGCTTCTTCTGAAGCCAGCTATAGCTGGAAATCAGAGACCAGCCTGTTAAATCATGGGGTCATTTAGGATAAATCAGTATTATTTGAAGGCACATGTCAAACAGTGACTTTAAGGAGAATATGTTTGCAAACTATTATTTGTACACAAAGTCACTATTTTCCTGGTTACCTGGAAGCCTTGAAAAGGTGTATGCATATTGTTACTTGGAATGTGGAGAAAATCAAATTAAAGTAGACACCACCATCTCAAACTCATCTTTTGCTGGGTTTCTCGGTTAGAAAGAGATTTATACAATACTCAGTCAGAATCTCATCAGATTTGTTTTATAAGACTTTTCAATATCTTTTTTATGTCAATGTCTGTGATATAAATATCTGCATAACTGCATGGGAGATTAAAGTAAAGATAAACAAAGAAATTATACATCAAATACAGACATACCAGGACCTCATTAAAAAGTTGGAACCATGAGCACCGCAAAGTTATCTTCTGTGTCTCACAGTTATGACTTGCAGCTAAAGGTAAATTGTCAACTCTGATGAAAGCAAATCATGTAACATGTTGGAGGTCTAGACCACCAGTTAAATTTCATTTTCCACATTCCAGGGAAGATGTTGAGCCTTGCTGGACACACAGAAGGCTAACTGCGCAAACTGGACAACATTATTAAACACAGAACTGAACTCTGAACTACAAAGATCAAGATACTTGCTGTCCTTTACTAAATCTGTGAGACTTTATTCTGTGCTTTGCATTAAAATATCAGTCTGACTTATTGTTTTTGCAATAGGCATAAAAAAGGAAAGAAATACAAGCATGAGTGCAAAGTAAAGGAAAGATGACCCTATATACTCATACGAAAAGATGATTATAATAAAAGTCAAATACACACTGAACTGAATGACTACTATGTTTTAGTTGAATAAGAGCACCTCATTGGCCTCTGTAGTAGTTAGGCCTAGGTAAAAAACTGTCTGCAAACTTTATTTTTTATCTCCCATGACCAAACCATCTCCCACAAAGTAGTAGCAACCTTGAATGACTGTTTTGATGCAAGAAACTCCATTAAGAAAAGCTCTGAGGTGACCTGCTCAGTGAAGATCTGATCTCAGCCTTAGTCCTTGTGACTGACTTCATCTGATTCCAGCACCCTTTGTGTTTGTGTAAGCTGGCACGTAATTTTAAGTAAAGCATATAGTATGCTAAATATTTAAATGGCCATCCATAGGGAGGAGCCCAGGGCTGGGGTTTCCCTAGTGCCCCCCAGCTCCCTAACTCCTGGCTGGGGCAGGGAGAGGGGCAATGGCAATGAGGAGTCCTTGCAGTTCCAGCCTGCCTGGCACCCGGACGGAGAGACAAGGTCATATACATCCCTAAATGCTGATATAAAGCATTTCAGACTTTCAGGCACCTAAAAATGTGTCTTTCCACTTTTATCAAAGCAAAGACATGACAGATTCACTCAGCTGCAGTCTAAATCATTCTTTGCTGGTGTCTCCCAAGGTTGCTTTGTTGTATTATTGAGTGGCGAGATGTAGCCCCCTGCTCTGTGCACAGTATCCCTTCCTTTTCTGTCTGCTACAGACTTGTTGGAACAATGAATAGGGGAAAACTCTGCTGAGGGGCAATGGGGAAAGCACAATGTCCCTGCTGCAGCTCCCAGGCTCCCCTTGAGTGGCAGCCATGGGGGGCACAGACTTCTGCACAGGCTCCAGGAATCTGAGATTGCTCTGGCTTCGCCTTGTGATCTGTCAGCTACAGACTTGCTCTGGGATTCAGCCTGGGATTAGTATAAATGTCTGCGTGTGAGTGTCTGCAGATGTGCTAGGAATCTGAGCTCCCAAAACAGTCCGTGGAGACAGCATAGTGATTTGGCTGACCAACCATGGGATGCGGGTGGCTAAAGAGGGGTACCTACTGTAGAGGTACCTATGCCTCCTACTTGCCAGCCCCCAAGTAGAGATAAACTAGGACATTTCAAATTGTGGTGGAGGCCTATTTGTGAGCAATTGAATCATGCCATTGATGTCTGCCGTAGGGTGAACCAAGACGCTTTCTGGGCTGCACTGCCTGCATTGCCCGCATTGCCCGGTTTGCCTTTGACTGCAATGGGAGCTCAGATTTCTAGTGCACCTCCATATGGACCCTTACTCTTTAGTACCTTTGCGTACTTTCAGATGTCTTAAATTTGATCTCCCATCTCATTTGTTCTTTAATTTGGGCTTCACCCTTTATTTCTCTGACTTTCTCATGTATAAAATGAGATGAATTCTACACGTGATCTCTCTGTTTGCTTGTACCACAGAGAAGCGACCTCTCTCTCTTAGCCTGCAGGTATTTTGCTGCTTTCTAGGTGCTGTGTCTCTGTTTTTGTGGCATGTATGTCTAGGCAGCACTTCAGTTGCTCTATTAAGCATGTGAGGTAAGGGATTCAGTGTGGACAACACTGCAAACGGCAGGGGTATGGAAGGTAACAAGATTGCTCTCTGAGATGTTAAGCTTTCTCTCTCTGCCTCCACCCTAAGCAGTTTAGCTAGACCAGAGGTGAGTATCCAACACAGCTGCAAACAAACCAACACTTCATGACGAGGACAGGACAACAGAAATTGTGGACTGGTAGCAGGCCAGAAGGCAGGTTGCATCAGTAAATAATGATGAACTGTAGTGAAGCTGCTGCGCAACAGCAAATATCAAGTGTTTTCAAAATTAGGTTTTCTTCACCATCCTGAAATCCATGTTTGATGAATTGGGTATTGACTGTAGTTAATAAGACCTGCAAAGAAGTTTTTTCTGCAGTTGTAGGCACCTTGGTTTGCAACTGCCATAAATGAAAGCAAACTATAGGGAGTCTGCCAGATTTCATCACCATATACAACTTGTGACACTAAATCTTAAATTTGAATGAGCAGATGCCTTTTATTTTAAATTAATTGTTGTGAAAATAAGTAGTAACATTCACAAGTAGATATATAAAAACCCCTTTCTGTTAGCAAATAATCAAATAAAAAGTACTTGTTCTGAACCTGAGAAAATGCCCTATTCTTCATCAAGGAATGAAAAAAAAAAAAGAAAAAAGAAAAAGGACTTTGACTTTTAGACACTTTGAAAGCTTTAGTCTGCCCAGCTAAGAAGGACTCAAAAGGAGGCTCAAAATCAAGTTACAAAAATGCCTGCAGAGGTGCTACTCATTCTGCATAAGCTTAGGCATAAAATCTTTCAGTCCAGAAGTCATACTGCTAATCTGTCTGACGACACATTAACAAACACGGTGAGGTTACAACCTGCGACTTTCCTTTCTGCTGAGGTGGGCTTTCAGTGACAATGCTCTACAAAGAGAATTTTACTTTCAGCTTTGATATTCATTGCCAACTGACTGATATCAAAATTACTGTGGTTTGGTTTTTTTGTTTTCTTTTCTTTTTTTTACCTCACTAACTTCTCAATCCTGACAAATGTTAATGCAAAACCTATGGCATCAGCATGACCTGGCATCTACCCAACCTCTGCACCTGCACAATTACAGCCAAGCTTTCCTAAACACTTCTTCCCTAACAGCTTGTTTTGTTTGGGGTTTGCTGTTGTTTTGTGCCATTCTCCCCACCTTTCTCTTTTTAAACACCAAATGCTTATGGCAGGCATAATTTTTCAGATGTTGTTTTGGAGAGTTTCTCAGAGCTAATCCTATATGCCCCTTGAGAAGGTTTGCAAGACTGGCCCACACCTGAAGCTGAGCTCCAGCAAAAGATACCAGCAAAGACCCACAGCCACCTGATTCGCCTGAAGGGCAGCTGGAGAGGCTGCTCAAGGAGTGCAGAGCCAGCAGCTGTGTTCTACTTGGGCCACTCTGACAGTTCCCATCGTACCTGTAAAAGCAGAGCCATCAATCACTGAACAAGATCAGCCAACATTTTAGTATTTCCTTCCACCTTCTCATTCGCTTTCTTTCCCTGTTGCAAAACACCACGAGTGTTCTGCACTGGTACACAGTCAAGTGTGTTTACACACAAGTTGTTTGCATGGGTGTTTGTGATCTTTCAAGACGGAGAAAATGAATGCCAACTCATTATCAGAAAGGAGAAAAAACTAGAAAACTTTGAAGGTGAAGATTGGGAACCAGATGCTTAGCTATGTTAATTGCCCAAGCCCCTCTGATTTCAGTTGAGTTTTATTTACCTCAGCTGAGAATCTGGTGTATGATAAAGAAATAATAATATTCACCTGTCACATCTATTCTGCTCTTCCTTCCCTCAAAATAAACCCAACCAACCAAACAAACAAAAAAACAAAAACAAAACAAAAACAAAACAAAAAACAAAACAAAACAAAAAAACCCAAAACAAAACAAAAAAAAACCACACACAAAAAAAACCCACAAAAAGCTCCAACAAGCTCTACCAAGAAAGAGAAGGTATGTAATAGACAGGATGTTACATTTCATCTGCAGTTTGAGAAGTATGTAGTGGTTCTGCATTACTGGTCAGTACTTACTAAATCCAGGAGTTCCTATTTTTGGATCAAAAGAAAACCTGTAACTCATTATGTAAAAGCTAAATCATGAAATTTGCACTTCATTTTATTGAGTAGGAGTGAAGGAAAACAATGTTTGCTTTATGACTTTGACCATGCTGATGTTTGATATAGACTGTCATTTCAGGACTTCCTAGAGAAGGTTGCTTGTACCTTCCTTGCTGATCTACCTTTTACAAAGGAAACAAAAATCCCCAAAACTGCACTTGTCTTGTGTTGGCACAGTTTCATCAAAATATTGGTCTGTAAGGACTAAAGAAGTCTGTATTTATCAGTCTGTAAAAACGTATAAGTACTAGATGTGCTATCGTGTTTTGAAAAAAAGAAAGAAAGATCAACATAGTGGCTACAAAAGAATAATTTGAAATGGGAGATCATCTTTGAGCAATGGGAATTAACAGCTGTAGACTGACACAATATGATTAAAATTCTGAACTTGTGTTGATCAGAAGGAATCCAGCAGTTTACTATGGCCCTATATACTTAGCTAATTTGTTTTGAAAACTACAATTGAAATCTTTTATTTGAAGCATTATAGGCATATGGATTCACATAATGTAAAGGAGTTCATGTGGAAACATTAGAGTATGTTATAAATTTTGAAAAAAGACATTTGTCTTTGTTTTTCCTCTTAATTTTGAACTTTTTAGTTGTCTTTACTGCGTGATACTCTGAGAAAAGTCTCTAAGCAGAGTCTCCTCTGTTTCAAAACATGCAGACATAATTATCACCTCTTTAAGATGCTAGGTGTTTGCCTAGATAGACATTCATTACCTACTTCAAAAGGACAATTACAGGGGCAGTGCGGACACCTATGGTTACCTTCGTAAAACGTTTGAATAGTTTAATTGTTTAAATCCCCCTTTCCTGATTAATTAAGTATCTTTATTTATGCCTTGGAAAGAGTTATTTACAGACTTTCATCTCAGCTATATTGTGGACAGTAAGTAGTTTTAGACAACTTAATTTCCCTGGGCTACTGATCACGAGTTCTTTTGGAAAATCAAGTGTATCCCGCTAGGCAGGAGTATCGTCTTCTGACATTAATGCAATGAGTTTATGATGACTGCTCTCTAGGCATCAACCAATTTCTGGAAAAGTAATAAAATCATCTTTAATCTTTGAAGATAGGTTGAAAAGGAATGCTGACTACAATTGAATTTTTTTGTTTGTTTGTTTTTGGTTTTGTTTTTTAGAAAAAGGAGCACCTAGTGACTCTGATTTCATTTCATTTAAGCAAGCTGATGGGAATTGAACAGCCTTGTTGTTTTGTGTGACGCTGTTTATGTTTATACACAGCTGAATATAAACTCAGACTAGTTGCTGAGAAAGAGCTCCTAAAATGTTGGTAATATATTTCCCTGTGTTAATCAGACTTTCCCGTGCAGGTGAGTGAATTTGGGGAATTTACTCACTGTTTGTGTTACTTAAAGAACCAGGAAGTCTGATTTTCAATAGCGAAAATTCTAACTCCTCCTACTAATTTTGGCCAAGGATTTGGACAGAAAACATTGAATTTTAAAACCTTTGAAATTCTAATCCCCTGTGCTGTGACTTTATATTGTGATTTATTGGTCCTCACAGTCTTATTTTATCTTAAAGTCATAGTCAAAGGCTTTGTAATAAAATTGTTGGAACTTTCATTTTATAGCTTGATGACTTTAATTCAATCTCTTCCTTACTCACTCTCCCCATTTTTTTTTCCTAGTTGATGATTATTACTTCTTATTCTAGCAAAGGACAAAATTCATCCTTGCATGACTTTAGCAGCCCTGCTTCCAATGGGTCCTCCTTGGTAAAACTTGACTTATCAGTGATAGCATTTAGGCTTAGTCACTCAAGGTAATCGGTAAAGATTGCTATAACAGCAACAAAACATTTGTTCTTAGCAAAAAAATAATAAAAAAAAAAATTAAAAAAATTGGTGAATGTAAACAGACCAACCCTACATCAGCACAGCTTCTAACTCACCATGTGCTTCTCCTACAGCTATTTAAATATGTGTCAGCAGATACAATAGGGTAAATATGAAAAAGGAGGTCCTGAATCAGGAAAGTGCGTAAATCCAAAATCAAGCAAATAAGCAAAGACATAAAGGCTTTAGGACTTTGCTGAGTCAAAGTTTGCAAGACTAAATTGCAGCCCAAAGCCCAAAGACCTACACGTTTGAACATGAGAGAGACCACAAAACATATAAATGTAGGTACCCAAGTGATAATTGTACATCTGCTTTTGGAGTTGGATAGAGAAATTTGAAGGGGAAAAATACAAGATTGAACAAGTTGTGTTATGTTTTGTTAGTTAAGACTGATACTTTGGTATGCAAAACATTTCTCCTTTTGTTCTGTTTTTGGTTTGCGTGTTTTTATATAATAGGATCTGATGCAAATTCCACTAGCTTCAATGGACTTTGGATCATATCCTTGGAAAAGAAAAGCATTTATTTTGTATACAGAAATTCAGGTACAGCAAATGGATTCCCGTATAGCTTTATATATTTGTTCAATTCATGCTAAATACTGTTTTATGCCAGATCTTTTGCTCCTTGAGCAAATAAAAGGAATGTGGTTTTGTACAGTTTATCCCAGACAGTACTAGTTTTTACTGAGTTAGGGCTCTTTGAATTAATTCCAGTTTCATCTGCACACACCTGTGAGCCTTGGAAATAACCTGTCTCAGTCTTGGATTTGAAACAAAACTCAGAAATGCAGGCAGATCTTTTTTCAAATAGACTTGGAATAGAGATCTTTTGGGGAATCTCTTCAGTTTAAACGTTGATTGTGTTTCTCCATGTTGGAGCAACGTACTGGCTCCTGAGAAATCCAGAACTGCAAGGAATAGTTCCATAATTTTTTAAATTTTATTTAATTTGGTTTGTTGGTTGTTTTTTCCCCCCACAAAATAGTCTACATAAACACTGGTCATCTCATCTCTGATATTTATTCTGTTCTCTAACACAGTTAGAAACAG
This sequence comes from Pedionomus torquatus, assembly GCA_013398155.1. Taxonomy (NCBI): domain Eukaryota; kingdom Metazoa; phylum Chordata; class Aves; order Charadriiformes; family Pedionomidae; genus Pedionomus; species Pedionomus torquatus. Next base: position 167,560 of record VZRU01016807.1, on the reverse strand, counting down.
CTCCAAGCAGTATCCTGGGCTGACAATTTCACCATTGAAAAAAAGAGCCTTGCAAAAGTTATCTCATAAGCTGCATGTGCAAAACCAATTTCTGAGGATGGTACTCTAGACACAAATGAAAATGGTATAAAATTCTTAAATATTAATGGAAGACTTGCTTCTACGGTTTTACTATATCTGTTAATCATATGAACAAACAAAAAATACTACTTAGTGAATTAAGTCAGATATGAGGCTTGCCAGTGTAACCTGCAAAAGCCAATGGGAGGATTATTTGAATGCAGAAAGCAGGAGAATTCTTTTTTTTGTACTCCAGTACAATGCACAGAAGAAAATAATTACACGACATCACAACATCATTGCTAAAGAGGTATAGAATATCTTCCTTTAAGCCTAGCCGGATTTCAAGGAGTTTGGACAAGGGAAGAAAAGGTATGCTTAGCTCCAGATATGCAAAACCCACATCAACTCACCTCAGCAGGCAGAGTGACACTGGAAAGAGGAACAGGTATGAACAAATGTGACAAATGACAAACTGCTGAATAGTTCATTTGTCATCTGTGACTAGTATTTGATACAGATGCACATCAGCCATCACAAAACTGCATGGATAAGTCCCCATGATTCCTAAGGCCAGTGAAGCCAGGGGGCAGATGTATACAGTCATAAATCAGTAGTAATCCATCGCAGCTCACTGAATTCCTTAGGGTTGACACTAGATAAGCAGAGACAAAAGTGGATGGAAAAAATACCGTTTTGAAAAGTAAAATGGATATTTTTTTTTAATCTTGCATTCACCATTTCATGTTTATTCAGCAATAAAAAAAAGCATCAGGAGCACTTCAAAATGCACTTGGCTTCTTTCCTCATGTCATTTTATCTTTCTTCAGCTTGAGCAGGAGAAACACAGAATAATGAAATTTGGGGGGAAAAAAGATTTATAATAAAAATAGTATTGCTATGCACACTTCTTTAAAAAATGTGAGATGCCATTTGAAAAGGTGGAGGACAAGAAAGAGCATCTTTGAACTCCACATATTTTTACTGATGTGGTGAACTGCTAAATTTCATTTTGAACTACCAATTGCGATGTTGTAATGATGCATGTACTATAAGTACACTTTGCAGACCATACACATTGAAACTGTTTGTTCTTCGCAATTACTTTTAGTTTTAATACAGATATCTACATACACATGCATGCATTAAAAGAGAATTTATAGAAAACAAACATGAGACTGCTAGGAAGTTCATGCTAGTTTGACGTATGATCATTACAAAAGAAATCAGTTAGTGCTATGCTTAATTCTATGGAAACAGTATTTACTTTGTGTATTTCTGTTGTGTAAGAAGGATCAAGTGAGCTTAAAAAGTTAGATGTCCTTAAGTTGATTTTTCTTCATCTAGTGGGTAGCAGACCTTGGAAAAACACTGAGAAAAGACCTTATGAATGTTAAAATTTTATCTAAGATCAAGAGAAGTTGAGACAGATTCTCAAAAGCAAAGATGGAAAAATATCCACCAAAGTTACAAAAAAAAGATAAAAACCCTGTTTGGTTCAGGAAATCCCCCAAAATGAAAAAAAGATGGAGTGTGAAAGAATACCCAGGAGAAGGATCAAACCTTCTTGTCCTGTTCCTGCAATCTGTGAAGTGTCCCCTTTGCAGACCTCCAAGCACAACTCAGATCCAGGCCTGCTCTTGCTGTCACCCACTATGCCAGTTCCTATGATATGTGCTCTTATCTTAAGAGATCTAGGGGTAAAACTTAGGGTCACTTAAATAGACCCAGGTTATAAAGGTTCACATTCAGTTAGTAATCAGGGGATAAGAAGCCGATGAAGAAAACTGCAAAACATCCCTTGGCTAATTTTTAGGCACCCAAAGCAGTGAATCCTTATTTTGCCTGTGATTTTCTCTATGTTGTTAATCAGATATATTTTTCTACTTATTTCTCTCCTGATTAATACTTTTAACTGTGACAGAATTCAAGAATACTACATAGCATATCACATAAAGCCACACAGCCTTTGCCTTATTTCAGTTCTTATGATCTTAGAAGTGATAGTACTTTTAAAACTGCAATGCCACAATGACACAAAAGCAATGCCATATTTTGGCTAAAAACCAATTCTTAAAGCACACTTTTATGCTGTTTTTTAATGGATGTCGTTTCTGGTCAGGCAAAAGAAAATACAACTTACTGTAAGTGAGTTCAGCAAGATCATTCCTTCTGGTTTTGATTTTGTTGTTGTTGTTTGTGGGGGCTTTGTTTTTTTTTTCTGAAGGCTATCAATAACTAATGATTTAACATAAATAACATTTGGGATGCATTCCATTCCAGGGTATTAAACACAATGATGGTTTTCACTCAGCAAGGGAAGTATTGTGGTAATTACCTTTAATGTTTCAAGGACTTTATAGTCCTTACTCAGACAAAAATTTCTCCCATTTCTTCTCTAAATGCCAACCATGATTCCCTCTCATTCCCTTTCTACTGAATGTTGTGAAAAATCATTATTTACCTCCAGGGAGGTAAACAATAAGGTTATTTAATCTTTTTTCTTTCTTTCAGAGAAAAACATTTTACCTCTCAGATTTTGATTTCAGTAAAAGGCTAGTAATGTACTTCTGGAAGTCAATTTGCTTCTGCTAGATTATTAATTGGGTTAATACGAAGTGAATATTAAAGTTGTAGAACAAATGTTAACGTATTAGTATGATTCTGTTGGGAGATCTTGACTTGGCAAGAAATTGCCCACATAAAGTCATTGCCTCTGTAAAGTTGTCTTCAAGTCTGGAAAGATAAGCAACTTTCGCAATACTCTTTTAGGTTTGCTTGAGAGGTTGTTTACCTCTGAATGTGTCATACATTTTAAAGGAAATTGAGTCATTTATAACCCATTACAAATCTAAGTTTTCTAAACTACCCATCCTTACAGGTGTTATAAAGTTTATAAAAAGCAAAGTCTTCATCACAAAAATAAGAGATTGAAGAGATGTATTTTTAAAATCTATGCTTAGTCTTTGACTGATTAAATAAATTTCTGACTCTCTAAAGTTACTTTTTCACTTTACGTATCCCAAAGTAAGACAATACTGATTTGAAATGACAGTGGTCTGCAAAATAGAAATTTGTCATACTGCAGTGTGTCTGGAAAGAGTGTATCCTATGGAGGGAACTTTAGGATAAGACTATCTTTTCTACCATTTTCTTAAAATTATTCTGAGGGTGTAGTTGGAAAAACTATTTAGCCTCAGAATATTCATTATGAGTAAAACCATTTCATAATCTCAGTTTCTAAAAGGGTATTGCAGCATTAAAAACAACAATACTCATCTGACTATTTATGCCACCAGTACAGAATAGTAGTTTGTTTCCCTCTAATGGTGACTGTCTCGTGCATTATTTAGTGAATAGACTACAAACTTTCACCATGGACAGAAATTACTGCTCTTTGTTTCTATGTTTCAGTGAGGTCATATTTATTTTTATCCTGTGGTGGATAACTAAAATTAGATCAGTTCATTTTTGCTTATAGACCGTTTTACTTGCAAATTCTCTGTGCTGTAAGATTTGCATTATTCACACTGGAAAAAAAGCTTTAAGTGCATTAAAGCTGTAAATCACAGTGTGTTAGAGTGGCCCACAGCAATATACTGAAATTTGGTTTGGTCAGATATATTACTGATCTAACGCATCTCAGCCAAATGATCTTGACACAAAGTTAGGCAAAAGCTGTGGCATGGTCTCTTTTTTCCTCTCTGTCTCTAGCACTGTTGGCATTTTAATGCTACGGGCTGAAACACTGATGTTATTATTAAATCCCACAGGACCATGAGATACCCTCCAGAAAAACATGGCATCACTATAACAGGGTAGGCAAGTTTCCATGCATCTTCCTGGTATCATTTACTGTTGGTTTTCTGTTGCAGTTATCACATGACTGAGCACAAGAACTCACTGTATTTATGAATTCCTGAAGAGCATTTCTCCAAAGCTGAAAACCATCTTGGCAAAGCTCTGTACAGGAAAACACTGTGTTAGTGACTCCTCTGTTGTGCAGTGGCTGCTGCCTAAAGACAAAGGTGGCAGCTTTTGAGCCACTATTGAAAAAAGCACAATGCAGTGGCCAGTAAGAGCAACACCTCTGGTTTTATATTTCATTTATTCTCATTACAGCTAAATGAAATGTCATGAAAACGTGTCCCTCTGCTGAAGCTTAGAAAAGGCTGTCAGAAGAATAACAATTCTAATGAAAAGTAAACTGTGAGATAAGGAAGCTGTTGTCAGTAATATTGCCGTGTACTACAGATTGGGTTTGGGGTACTAGCTGGAGTGTAGGAGGCTGAAGTTCAAATCCCTGCTTTACCTGATTTGGAGTAATTCAGGATGAGAAAATCTGTTCCCAATCAGGCAGAGAAAAGTCTTGGTTTTGATTCAGACTAAATATCATTCACTGGAAGTAAGTCTCAAGGGAAGTGAGCGCATCATGCACACTTGTGTGTCTGCAGTGAGGGGTTTTCTTTGCTTCAATGTGAATGAAAGAAATGGAACTTTCTCTGCCCAGATCTACAGTTATGCCCCTAAAGCTTGGCAGTGGCATCAAGCTCTTTTTTAGTTCGGGCAACAACCTTTTCATTGAACTGAGTAGAATGAGTTGAAAATTGAAATGAATAGAAAACAGCTAAGGCAATCTTCAAATCACTTTAAATTCAATGACATTTGCTTAAGAATTCTGATAATATTAAAATAATTGAAAGCTTCAAATATGTCACTTGGTCTTGTTTGTTCCTTTTTTTTGCTTCAATAAAATAAGATATATGTATTTGCACTACTGTTTCAGCCCCTGTATTTCTAGGTATTCTATGTAAATAAATTGCCATCACCCTGTACACAGTGCACTTGTCAGGTCCATGAAAATGTAGTAGAAAACTGCTCACTTACTTATGTTATAACCACATGTGTTGCTCCTGATTTTTTGCAAATAGTGACTGCACCTGAGTGGTCTGTATCCTACTTAATTTTTGTTCCTTAAACTAGGCATAGCAATGATCGATTTTTAGTGAGTAAAAGTAAAATATGGAAAAGGACATTTCTGAAAAAGCAATAGAGGATTAAGAAAATAAATAAGAAGAAAGCAATTAAAACAAAAACCTCTTTATATCAGACCTGTGTTAGACAGAGTTGCTGTTTCTCTCTGCCTTTGAAGTCTAATTTTTCTTTTTGGCAGTCATAAGCTAGTCTATTCCAGTTGCTGTGTTCATTTTTTTCCCCCATTTATTCAAAGGAGAATATATTTAATGATCTGAGTCTTTTGTCAGAGAAATGTTTGTGATTTTTTTCATTTCAACCAAATTAATTTTACAGACAAAATTCTTCTATATGTCCATATTGCAGGACTTGCAATGAATCCCATGATGTTTTTACATTCATTTTCCACAGCTAATGGAGTTCAGAACTCTGCAGTAACTAGGGAGGATTTGGTTGTCTCACATAGGCATTTAGTGTCATTTCAAAGGACCAAGGACATTCAAAATGCCAACATGGAGCTGGGAGATACAAAGCAAGACTTGGACACTTGGTTTCTTCTGATGGAAGCTGAGAAAATATCCTGTGATGCTTAAAAAGACAATCAGTATTTAAGTGTATGCAAGCCAATCTCACCCTAAAAAGAAGGTGTGCGTTTGGGTTGTTAAAGGTAATTATTGCTGCTTTGACTGTTGAGTCTCCTCTCTGGTGTGTTTACACCATCAGATTATGAAAACACATGAACTTGGGTCTTAGCGCAGTTGCTGTCACATGGGTTTCCAGGGGTAAACCACCGAAATGCAGTAGGCTGTCCCACCTGAACTCTGTCACTCTCTCTCATGAATCTTCTGGCAGCACTGTGACAGACAAGTTGGGTACCCTGGGGCATCTCAGGCAGCACTAGACACCTACATTGAATTAATTTATGAATGGATTGAATTAAGGTTATTGAATGAAGTCTCTTATATCTACTGTGTAGATATCTATATCTGAGCTAAATATCCTAGGCTTCTGTCACAGTCAGTAGAGTGAAAAGAGTGGGGGTTTTGGGTAAGATTAATCTAATTTACTTGTGAAGGGATGGATTCTCCTCCAAGATATCTCAAGTGCCATATCAGATCTAAGCACTGATAAATTTTCCATCAGATTTTTCTGATTCAAAAATGTAATTAGGGGATCTGGTACGTAACACATCTTTTGCATAGTTGAGTGTGTTCTGAAGAAGAGCTATGCTTCTCCACAGTGTACCCATTCCCTGTCCTATGACACTGTTAGAGTGGGATGTAGATCCATTTCATCCCTCCCCCCTCTAAGTGAAACTTTTAAAATTTTCCCCCATCTGTTTGTGTGGGGAAGTGAACATGACCAAATCTTCCATGGGCCCAGAATTCAGCTCTTGGGGAAGAAAACGAAATTTTATATGTCAGCCTGAACCTTTTGCAATAGTTTTCATGGGCGCAGAGCAAGTCTCACTTGTTACTCTCAAATACAGGATTGTTTCAACCATGTTTTGCCTTGTGACATCACAACCAACACAACAGAGAATCAGACAGGGAAAGGTTCTGTTATACTTCAGTTCTCACCTCACAAAACGTAGATGCACATCTAGTAATATCCTATTTAAATACTTGCACAATGCAAATATACGATGCATATGTGCATTGTATGCAATGCAAATATATGATGCATATCTGTATTTTGAGGGAATTTCTTGTCTGTGCTATAAGTCTCCAGAAAATGTTAATGACCAGTTTTAAGCTGCAAGAGGTGAAAATAACTTCAGAGAGAGATTTTTTTTGCCAAAGCAGCAGAAACTAAAGACTATAAAAAAATGTCTGCTAATGAAATTTTGTAAATGGTGTGATTCAGGTAAGAAAAAAGAAACAGAAATAGAAAACAGTTTGGATTTAATTAAAAAAAAAAAAAAAAGAACGGAGAATTAAAAAAAAAAAAAGGAACGGAGTGTCAGCAATTTAACATGCATACGAGTTTCAAAAAAGACAAAACCCTCTGTGTTTCAGGCAATTTCTTGAAATAGAAGAAAACAACCTTCCATCATTTTTATTTGTAGAGGTTCTTTGAGTTACTAAGTAACCTCTACACTAAAATATTTCTCCTTGAAAAGGGAACTAAAGAAGAAAAGCAGGAGCCAGTTCTTACAGTTCCTTAAACAGACCGCGTATCTGTGGAATCAGGTTTGGAAGCAGGAAAGATCATTCTTTAAATAACCTGATCTTTCAGGTTCGCCTCTGTCTTTTCTCCCATCAAGGGTTTCAGATGCTGAAGAGCTCTCTAAGAAAGTGTAATGCAATATTTCCCAGCAAGCTTCTCCTTACAAGTATCTTACCTGCTCTCTTTCCCCCCCTACATCCATGAATAATAGTCAACTCTTACAGTTCTGACTGTGACACAATCCAGCTGGAGAGAAGGAACCAGTGTCACATAATTCTTGACTGCTGAGTGGGAGGTAACTGCAGCCAAAGATTAGGTTTGACCTAATTTCACTTTTACCAATATTTTGATCATTCCAGGAGCCCCATTATTTGTCTCTTTCATATGGGTCCTATATATGCTTTTAAGCCTTAAACTATGTAAATAGACTGTAACTGAAGAAAAACTAAGCTGAGAAGGGAAATTACTCTTTTACTTTAGGTCATTGTCCTTCTTTCATTTCATGCTTATCATCACCATCATTTCTCTTCCTCTCTTTTGTATTCCTATTTTTACTTTTCCTTTTTATTTCATTTTAATGACGGACACCAATTAAAATGCCATAGCTCATTGAAAACCCCATCACCACTGTTGAGTGATAGTAACTTTGCTATCATTTTGCCAGAAAGCTGTCAAAGAGAAAGGAGAGCACAGTTAATATCATCACTCACAGCTTGCTGCCCATGTGATAAACTAAATAGTCTTTTGGGGAATAAGACTGTGTGAATGTTGTTAAAACATAATAGCACTAACTCTGATGAAAAATAAATATTATACATTCACCAGAAATCAAAAAATCCAAATAGAATGAGAGTCCCTCTTAAAGGACAGCTTTAATTTGCACACTGAGATTAGTTGTTTCAGTTCCTTAAAGACTTTGTCTTGCAAACTTGAGAGCTGCAAAAGCCAAATCCTTCCCTCCCACTTCATTCCCACACCCATTCACATCACCAGCCAGAGCAAAAGACTTCCTTTCTTGCCTGCTCTAATCAGTCCTGAGAGCCTGTGAACTCTCATTAACTTACTTAACTACTTCATAGGGGGTATTGTAAGAATTAATTAAACAGTTCCTGTTTGGACATTCTTTTGAATATGTATGGTTCTGTGGAAATGCTAAGCTATTATCTAAGCAATCTATAATGAATAAATAATTTCAGTCTTTGATAACATCTAACTCAGCTGCGGATCAACCTTTTCCAGGCTTCAGGGTTCAGTTACTGTGTGTGAGGATGTAAATCCATCCAGTTTGGCACGCAGCTGATTTCAATACAATTAGGTCAACATCCACCAAATGAGAAGAGGGGCCTGAATCTGTCTGGTTTAGGTTCTCTGCTCTCATTCCTGCTGCAGGTAGCAAGTATCAAGGGAAAGTTCTTTCTCCTCCCCTTTCTTGGTCCTCATTTTTTCCCGGAAAGCCTGAATGATGAGACAGTGCAGATGGGACAGTGAAAGAAGCAATGCATAGAAAGTAAGATGAGTTGCTTTCCTGTGGAAGCAGGAGAGAAACAATGCAGTGTGTGCCACATAGTCTTGCCACCTCCATCATTCGGTCTGGGACTTGCTGCATCATGGTATAATTTCTCACCAGCTCCCATGATCCATTTTGTTTGGTGAAAAACTCCCCACTGGAGAATGGAGGTGGATGAATACCTCAGTCATGTCTTTTGTGGACATAGACCATAACCAAGTCATGATCTTGGACATGGAAAGTGAAGAATGCAGTACAAAACATGCCTCAGACACCAAGCAGGATATCCAAGTACAAGATATAAGAGAAAACCACATGGTAAACCAAACATTTTTAAGCTTTGTAAATTAAAATACTAATTTCTTATCTAGCCAAGAGAAATGGGTTCCATATTGAGGCTGATACAGAGCAACCTGTTTAAAAGGTGCTCTGGATTTCCCTTAGAATAAACTTTGTTTTCTGTGCAGACTGAAAAAGGAAACTAGGGAGACTGATCTACCAACCCAGCATATAATCTGGGCATTTAAATTAGGAAGAGGCACACCCTTTTCCATTTCCATTCACAAATGTGGAAAAAATGCTGTTCCAATCTTTTTTTCTATATATATATGCATGAAAACAGGAAGAAAACATGCTTATTGTTCATGTGTGCAGATGCACAGGATTCCAGATGAGCATGTTTTGCCACAGTCATGGATAAAAATATTATATGCCCCATATGAGCTCATTTGATAATCACTGCTTCCTTTTTTATCTAGAAGGTTCATGGTTTCACAGCTGAATTTTAAATTTGCCTGTCAAGTATCATTATAGGGACTTTAAAGTAAATGTACATATCATCTATATAAATTGTATAGATCTGGACTGGACAGATATTTCATACTTCAGGTCACTTTTATTGGATAACTGTTTGCAATTGCTAGAAAAATATACATTTCCAGGTCAGTAAAGTCACATGTTTTATCAAATAGGGAGGGGAGCCCTCTGGGTATGCTGAGTAAGAACTCAATAGAATCTAGTTTTAAAACTTTATGCTTTAATTAAAATGTATACTGATGTGTAGGCATTTCCCTGAGCACAGCAATATGGTAATAAGCCTTTAAAAAATTCAGATCTCTGCAGTTTCACAGTACATTTTTCAATCTGATCAAACATTTTTTTCCTCTCTCTAATCAGTACTTTTTGTGGTTTATGCATACAGTATTATATTTGATTCCATTCCCCTGTGGGTTGTTACATATCTTAAATACATTGAGTAAAGGTCCCTTAGAAACACCAAAAAGCAGTATGAAATAACACTTTTTCTCCACAAAGACTCATATAGCTAAAAAGATGCAGTTACCTTCCTTGACAAGATTTTGTGGTTCTTGCTTGGTAAACTGATAATGCTCACAGCAAAACAGAAGTTGATGGTTAGATTGTTCCTGGCTCCAGGTGATGCCATTTTGCTGCAACAGCAGCAATTAATCCCCAAAAAGAAATTGGAGGCACACATGATAAGAGGGAACTGTGGAGGTGGAGGGAAGTACCCATAAACAAACAAAGTGTATCCACTTCTGATATTGGTAAAATTACACTTTCCCATTTCTCCTAACCAGTAGGTGAATTTTACTCTTTTAAATATTCTAATTGTACTACTGGAACTGAGGATGTGGAATGAATGTCTGTTAAGGAGAAAAGGAAACTTGCAGGGTTTGTGAAGTTAAACAGGTGGTTTGTAACTGAAGACCAACATAATGATTCTAAACAAGATGTCTAAATTGTATTATGCAGGGAACATGAATTTGCTATCTTTTATTTTTGAGAATCTGAATCTAAACCTTATTTCACACAGGGTTTTTTTATGTATGTGTGCTGTATGTGGAACTCCTAGGTATATATATGTATATTTACCTTGCTTTCCCACTAGCTGATTTGCAAGAAAGAGAAGGAGCTTACCTGAAGCAGCCTAAAACGAGGAGAATTTTAGTCCCAGAACTACCTAGTAATCATGTTTATTGCCTTTACCACATGGAATCACTATAATAGAACAGATTTATTCCATATTGAGGTGAAACTGTAAATATGCTGTGTATGATCTGCAATAAAATAACATCTGAACTTGTAACCTCTTGAAGTTCATTTCAGTTAATTGTAGTTTAGTTCCAAGTTTGTTAATTGGAGCTATGCTTTCACTTTCCCTTACTTTTAAGATGTTTAAGGAAGCCTATCTAATTTACTCTGTACAGAATAACACTTTTTAGACACTGCCTGTGGAAGGGCAGAAGAAGGTGCCCCTGGGCTGTTAGGGACCTGGGACACATGGTTACTTTCTTAGAAGTTAAGAAACCCTGCTTGTCTTTAGGACAAATCTTACTGGGTTTCACTGTGAAGACACTTTTTCTAATAGTAAAGCGACTGTAAAATGCCATGATGTGCTACTTGACTGCAGCTGAATAGATTAATCGATCACGGGGCTGTGCAGTGGATTCGCAAGAAGCAAATGCCAAACTGTGGAAAGAGAGGATGACAATTACATATGAAAATTTAGATTAAGTATGTTCTGAGACTATATATAGGAAAAGACTTGTTTCATTTTTGTTACTTCAGAGCAGTTTAACATCAGATTTCAGATGGAATAGAGATATTTTGGCATAAAACTTTAATTTATCCCTTTCATCTTGCCTGCAGTGTGTGTGAGGGGTTTGAGTTTTTTATTCCTTCCTGGCTCAAGGAAGAGAACCCCACTCTAGCTATTTTTTTCCTAAGTCCTTTGCTAGAAAATGTAACATTATTTGAAACAAATTCCAGTAATAACTCACATCTCATTTCTGTGAAATTTGTGTTTCATGTCATGCTAATCTTCGGCTTTAACAGTGACTCCAAAAGACACTGCTTTTAAGATAACAAACTCACCATTATTTATGTATATATTTATTTAATTTATTAATGTTTATTCTATTTAACAACTCTTCTGTTTAGTAGACCTTCATAAACAGGTTGCAGGCTACCTGTGAGAGGTTCACAATTTAACCGGAGAGAGGTCAGTGGCTTTGTAGACCACATCTAGAACCATAGCGGGTACATAGGGACCAGCACAGAGGAAAACACTGATGCAGTTGCAGTAGAAGCAGCTGAAAGTTTCACCAGGGCAGGACTTAAGAGTGGAAAAGAACAGGCAAATGGTGGAAAGTGGGGAAAAGAAAGAAACTGATGGCTATATCAAAAGAGCTCTTAGCTCCTTCGGGCAAGCACAGAAACACAGAGAGTGGACTCAGAGTATGCAACTGGAAGGTAATTATTCTATGTGGCAGGGACTGTCTTCATTTATGTGCATTGTATGGTGCCAAGTATGTTTCAAGCCCAAGAAACGATGTAAACTATTATTATTATTTATTTATTTATGGGACCAGTGGGGATAATAATCTCTTAAAAACATGCACTTCTGGAGAGAGCATTTAACTTTTCTAGGCATGCACCATGGTTCTTATGTTTTAACACATCCAATTAATTAAAATATTGCAAGTGTCTCTCCTCAAGCGATCTGTAATTTGCACATGTATGGAATCCTAGAAGTTAGAAATGGAAAAGGCACATTATTCCATTCATTATCTGCTACACCATATTTTCTTTAGAAAGAAATTAACATATTGAAACTCAAATATGCCCATTTGCAAGGGCAAATGTACAAAATAGTGAAGATAAACATCTATTTGCATAAAAGACCACATACATTCAACTGTGAGAAAAATTAGGAAATTGAACTAAGGCAGACTGGAAACTTCGTTTTGCATTTGAGATAGGTGGCTTGTAAACCACTGTGAAAACCATCAGCGTAAGGTGAAACTTAACATAATATAATATTAAAATAAACTTGTCATTTTCACACACATTTTCCTAGATAGACTTATGCAGAAGTTTCAAATTGCTATGAGAAAATTTCTAACCTAACTGGAGTCACAACATACTGGACACTATACAAAAAGTCTGTTTTCCACCACTGGAACTGTGAATATATTCATGTGCTTTGACAGACAGAGGGAACTTTCAACACTTGCTACAACTGAATTTTTAAGTTCTTTTACTGGAAGTTAAAACACAAGTTATTCTGATCTCATTAGTAAAAGAAAAAAAAAAGTCAACCTGGAATCTAAAGTTCATTAAACATAGAGCAAATAAACTATATCCATTAAGCAATCTGATTTGTGTAAGAAAGAGCTGGAGAATTCAGACAATTCAGACCTTATGTCTTAAATATTTTTCAAGCTGTTATTCTCCTCACAAAGTACTATGTATGCATCCTGCTCAAAATAACTGGCTAGGCAACAATCTCATGCTCAAAGAATTAATTCTTCTTTCTAGAGAGTTTAGGATGGAGGGCTATCTATATTGGCGCTTTCAAAAAAGCATCCTTTCTCTTACTTCCAAAGTGAGTGAAGATGAACCTGTTCTGCTTTTCTTAATGTTACCTTGACCCTTTGATATTCTTTTTTCTCCTGACTGATGCCTCATGAGCTTTCCTGACTTTGTTTCAGCTCCTACGTGTTTCTTGTCAGAGGGCAGTCCTTTTCCACCCACTGATTTGTGCCTCAAGAAACTCACCTCAGTAGTCATGGTGTTCCTCATGTAATGCACCAAAGCAAACAGAAGTGCTTTACTTTTAGAAAGTAAAGGTGTAATTAGAAAATAAACAAGATATTTTGAGTATGTCTTAAGGTAGATTATTCTCCAAGTTGAGGTACGAGTAATCTTTCCCGCAAGGGTGAACTTGACCCCGTGTGCCGTGGTCAGGTCAAAGTGGCCTCAGCTGTGCACCTGCAGCCTTTTAACCCAAAGTACAGCAAGGAAGCAATGTGGCTACCTCCTTTCTCTCCCCAGCCCCGGTCACACCGTGATTGCTTGAGCACTGATTGCGGCTCTCCCCAGTCACAGTGGTTTTCACGACCGATAGGTGAAGAGATTGCAGTTCAGCTATTCAGATGCTGCTAGTGCTAATGAGAAGACAATGTGGGTAATCAAACTAAAACACAATGCAAATGTGTTGGTCCAGGTTATAACATCAATATTTGTTCTCCCTGCTAATACAAGCCTCTTCCTTACAATGTTCTCTTCCTTCAAATGAAACAGCTTGTTCTATCTGAAGTGAAGAGTTTTGCATATTTCAGAGGGACAAAAGGAAGGATTTGTTAGGAACAGACACTATTTATCAAAATTCCATGTAAGTACATCTGAAAAATCAGCTAATTTTTTTTTAAAGGATCAGTACAAAAGTTCTAACCTGTTTGTTTGTTTTTCTCCTAAAAAAATCTGACAAATTTGACACATATTCACTATTCAGTACACCCACATATGAACTGTAGTGATGTCTTTATGTGACATTGTTGGTACATTTTTGCAATTAAAATTTTTCTTTTATGTCAATCCTGTTGCTGATGTTTGCTGAACAGTAAAGCTTATCTCTTGTTCCCTTGCCCAGTTTAAATTCAGGTGTGTGCAAGTCTCCCCTGCTGATGTAAAACTGGAAAACTACTGGACTCAATTTACTGGACTTTTACATTTGTGGAGCTGCGTGGGTAAGACATTTTATTGCATAATGAGCATAGACACTAGCAATTAAAACATTGATAGTGTACAAGAGTTCAAATGAAATCAGCCTTTGGGAAGGATATTAAAAAGCCTGCCTTTAATTATAATTTGTCTTTATTTTTGCATAGAATAATGCCCATTGTTCTAATTTTCAGAAGAGAGCCAATTACAATAGTCAGAAATCACTTGGAATAAAATAGTAAACTTTTAAAAATGTAAATTCAAAATAAAGTTTCCATTGTTAATAAAGGGAAAAGTTGTGTCTTGTCAAGAAGCTCTACAACACAGACCTCTGTAGTGACTTGAATATGGGCAAGAAGTATCACCTCTAAGCCATGTGGTGGCTCTCAGTGGTGTGTGTGACCCCCCTTAGCAGAATCTGCATGTGACAGAAAATTTCCTGTCTTTCTTCTTTTTGGTAGCAACCAAACAAATCAGTCACTATTACCTATTTTAGGAGCATGGGGTAGAAGGATTTTTTTTGTGTGTGATTGAATCCAAACCTCTGCTTTTGCAGGCATCTTCAGATTTGGATTTTGTGTTTTCTGACTGGGACCACATACTCATCTGTAGGATGTCTCCAGCAACAATTGCTTTCTCTGTGTCCATGCTATGTCCAGTATATCCTGCTCCAGAGGTGTCATTTCTTCACAGTCTATTTCTTGGGATGCTTGAAAATATATGCACATGTTTGTGTGAGACTGAACCACTCAGGCATGAAAGTCTAATGACATTCTAGGTGCCCTGAGTCCTGGCAATATGGCACTGGATCAATGGTACATCATAGCCCTCTTCAGCAGCTGGAGGTGAAGACATGTTAAGGCATCTCAGATGACACTATGTTTAGGCAGGAGACCATTCATTTCAGCAGGTTCTTACCTTGAGATTGAGTTCACGACTAAGGAACCCAAAGGTGGATGTCTAAGTATTGGTATCTCCTGTTGTTTACTATGGTTGTTCAGGACTCAGTTCAGGCACATACAAGTAGGTGTCTCACGTTTTGCCCAAGATGTTCCAGAGAATACTGCTCATCCTCCAGCTGCTACTCCAGAAGAACACAGGTCTCCTGGAGGCCACGGATCCCCTAACCCTGCAGATACACTCTTACACGTCAGAGAGAATGAGGATCAGGCAGTTGAGACACGCATTTATTCAACACCACCAGAGCAGTACCTCTGTCAGATAAATATAGGCACCTGGTGTCACTTGAAGCCTATGAGGGTTTTAGAGACATTTGCACAGTTAAGACAGGCTTTGTGGGTAACCTTTGGAGCACGATCTGGAGACTGGACCGGATATCCCACAGAACCTAAAGTGAAATAAATGCTTCCCTTTGGGCAGCTGCATCCTGTCCTGGGACTCCTCAGAACTATGTATCCCCTGTCCAGTGCAGCAAACCAATTACCACCTCCACTTTCTGCGCGATTTACTGCTCCCTTCACAGGTTCTCTCTGCCCTCTGGCCTGTGGGCTTTCCTGCCCACCTGTTCATGATGTGGCTGCCAACACACAACAGGCATCCCACCAATCATGGCACCATGTATGTTCATGCCATGGCTACATGTCCACTGCAGGGTCTGTGTGTGCAGCTCCTTCTCCCCTGCCTCCTACCACCAAGCTCCTGCTTTAGTTGATCACAGGACACAGCAAAGGCTCTGGGCACGTGAAAAGAGTTGTGGTTTATGATTTTACCCCCAGCAGTGAATATTCCAGTACAAGAAAAACACTCACTACGGTGCTTCGCTATCTGAAAGCCGTCATACAACCCTCTCTCAAATCTGCATCCCTCCTCTCCTGTGTACCTCCTTTACCCTCTGTCTTCACAGCTCCCTTGCTAGGATCTTATCCTCCCTCTTCTGGACCAGATCTGCACACTGATCATTCTGTTGTCCTCCTTGCTGGTTCCCAAATACAACTGAGAACCTTTTCCTCATCTATATCAATAATTCCACTTACGTATATGTTTTTATATGTGTAGTTTCTTACTTATTGTATATTCTTCCTCAAAGAGGCTATTGTGTCTTCAGATCTTAGTTTCTATTTGCTTTTAAAATATTAGGTAATAAACAATGATGAAATACTGAATGCTGTTAATGGTGTAGCCGAGTAGGAAATGAATTAGAATGGGGACCTTGGAGGTTCTGTGGTCTGTATTTTTTAACACTATGCAAATGCTAAGTGTAATTGCCTTTTACCATTGATTTGCTTGATTTATAGAGTTTAAGGCCTCAAGTTCGACACTGATCATCGAGAATGACCTTTTTCATTATACAGGCTACCAAATATAATCCAATAATTCTTTATGGAGGCCACTATGTTCTTAGTGAGGTAATTATTACTGAAAAAAAATCAGATGCAATTTGGTGACCACATCTAATTTCTCAAAGCCATAACAACCCTTAAAAGCCTTTGTTTTCCTGAGGATATCCTTCAGCAAGAACATACTTTTGTGCTCTAGCATTTTAATATCTAATTAGAATTTTAATTAAACAATGAAGATACTGCAATAATAGTTTCCTCATTAAAATATGAATCAACAGGAAAATTAAGGTATTATGGCAACCTAAAGTGGGCTATGCTGAAACTGGGTCATTTTCATTTAAGTGTTAAGTCTTAATTATTGCTCTTTGTGTAAAATGTATATTTTAAAATATCCAAGGTAGCCAAAGAAGCACTGCATATGTCTATTTACATTGTGTGAGAACACTGGGCAAAATTCTGCTGTCAGCTCACTCTGGGTCTCTTGTGTCCAAACATGCCTAAATATGAGTCATATGTGGTCTTTTAATTTCTTTTTTTTGGTTTTGTATGGTGGTTGGTTTTTTTTTCCTGTCCTGTTGAGGTTATTTGAAAAGCTTGCTTTGCTGAATGCTTTCAGTCACTGTTGAATTTTGGCAGCTCCTTCTCTGCCACACCTGAGGTGACTCCCTTCCCACAGAGAGTGGCTAACAAAGTCACAGAGATTCCTGCAGGGGGAGGTGAGGAAAAGCTAAGGAGTAAAAAGTTGTGTTGGAAATACAAATCTTGTATCCCTGTGCCCTGGAAAAGCCCACAAGTGTTAATGACATTTGATCTGAATTAACTTTTCCAAAGGCATTAATGTAGAGCCAGTGGAGGCTAAGGAAAACTCTGGCAAGTAACTTCAGAAATGGTATATACGGAATAATCCAGGAAGAAAATTATATTGGGGTCAGAGCTGATGTAAAAGCATGAGGCACTCCTCAGAAATTCAGAACTGAGTGCTGAGACAGTTACCTTCTGAGAATCAGTCCTTCCTGGGGAGTGTCCAGAGGTGATGCAGCCAAAACCCATCTGCTTCACAGCAACTCAAGGTGCAGCCACCTGCACTGCCATGCTGCATTTCCTTATGGCCCCGTGCCTGTCAGCAAGTGTAAGGCATAGCACCAGCTCAGTCCTGGCCTCAGATCACCTGAATTTTTTCTGCAACTCCAGGACTAACTGTTGGCATTCACAGTGAGGCACAGCAGGTGCAGCAAACAAATCTGGGGGAAGAAATCTGGAAATCTGGGCTGAGTTGCTCCACACAACTGTGGAAGGAAGCTGCGAGATAGGCAGGGTGTTAGCACCATTCTCATAGTTTTCATCCTCTCACATCTGCAATGTTTAGCTTTTGCAGCATCAGAAAGCACTGGTGAATCTCAGCGATTTGCCCCATGTAGCTCAAGAAAAACATTCATGGGGAAAAAGTAAAAGAAGCCTTTAATTTTCTTGTATGTACTGGTTCTAACTTTTCTATCAAATGCAGTTGTTGTTGAGTGAACACGTGCTGCCACCCTTAGGCAGCCCCAAAAGTGTCTCTTTGCTCTTGCATTTTAAAATAAACACCACCATTTCTCACATGAAAGTATGTTACTGTGTTCTCTCACATGTCCCATCTATCCTCAGAGCTAGATTCTGCAGAATATGGCATGAAATTAAGTATAAACAAGGTGAGAGGGAGACAATTCCACTACTTTAGTTAAAGGTATCTCACTGAAAATGTCTCATTGCTTGTGCATACTGCATTATTATTGCTGCTTTTTCTCCTTCTGTCTATAAAAGGAAATGAGCACAGGGTAATTTTCTTCCCCTATTCTCTGATGTGTTGCTAGCAATCACTCTCAGTTAAATATCGTTTTAATAACTTTTAATAATTAAGCTCAAGTATACTTGCTTAGCCAGAAGAAGAAAAGGCTCTGGGGAAACCTTATTGCAGCTTTTCAGTACTTAGAGGGGGTTGATAAGGCCTGTAGTGACAGAACAAGGGACAATAGTTTTAAAATAAAAAAGGGTAGATTTAGATTCAAATATGAAGAAGAATTTTTTTGCTATGAGGGCTGTGAGACACTGGAACAAGTTTCCCAGAAAAGCTGCGGATACCCCATCATTGGAAGTGTTCAAGGCCAGGCGGGATGGAGCTTTGAAAGATGCCCCTGCCTATGGCCCAGGGGGGTTTACTAGATGATCTTCAAAGGTCCTTCCCAATCCAAAGCACTCTATGGTTCTGTATATGAAATTAAGATTCATTGGTGTGGTTTTGGTAACTTACAATTTGAGCAGACCTTGAACCTATGTACCATGACTAATAATGTTTTCATAATAGTGAAGTTAGCTATATTAGAGCACCAGCCTATAATTGAAGTAAACGAGGAAGAACATTTTCATAGTACTAAGTATTCTGATTTGCTAGCTGCATGCTGGAACGGGGTAAAAAGTAACAGGTTTTTGGATTTGGGCGGGG
>VZRU01016807.1:120589-143838 GCA_013398155.1 Pedionomus torquatus | reverse complement strand
TGTTATTTGTTTTTGTGCTGGGTTTTGGTTTTTTTAATAACATGAAACGATGCCTAGAAAAACAAACTTCAGAAGTAACACAATTAATTATGACATCAATAAACAATCTGACAGTTCTGAGAAAATATTCAAATGACCTTCCCAAATAAAATGCCAGCAATGTATATTAAGCACCTGTATGAACGTTTTTAAATTAGTTAACATGCCAAATACATTCAAACAGATTGGGTACCCACGTTAATTGCACAGCAAGGTTATTCCCACGGATCACAGAGCAAAAGAATAAGTTAAGAGAATAAAAGCAGAAGCACCAAGCACANAATGAAAAAAAAAAAAAATGAGTGGAGTCGAGGTGTTTTATTTTACTAGACCTTCCTGCAGTGTGAAACAAAGGAGCCGGTGCAAATGAAGGGCAAGAGGTGAGGAGCTCTGATCAAGTCCCTCAGATGGCATTCCCACACGGCAGCATCCTGAGGTGGTGAGGACAGATGAGAGGTGGAGGAACTACAGTTCTGTCTCACAGAATAGGGGCATTTTCCCCACCAGTAGATGCAGCCTGCACGTTTGCTCCTTCTTGATGGCTTCAGAACACAATTCGTGGCAGTTACTATAGGGCAGTGCGACCATCCCTGCACAGGCTGGCTAGTGCCAAGTAGGGCTTGGCTTTCAGGAGAGGATTGTTTTTACTTCCAGAAGTCTTTTTTTCCCCACAGGTCTGGAAGAGGTTTCAAGGTCTGGGCTAGAGCAGTTCTGCATCAGTTACGCTGCTAGGAAGCAGAAGCTCACCACTGTTGCAGTGGCAGCTTTCCCACCTTCTGAGTGAAGGCAGCCAAAAATACCCAGCAGGAGAATTAACATTCTGGTTTATTTTGCATATGTTTAAATATACCTCTACAAGGTATGAAGGATATATAAGTTTCCAACTGAATTCTTCTAGCACGATATCAGAAGTAAAGTTCACAACAAGAAACATTTGAAACATTTACCTGCCCTTTGTTAAGCTTAAAAATGTAAACTCCATTTTTTTTCTGTGCAAATTTTCCCGATTCATAAATGAGCTACATCAAGGGACTCAGCTTCACATTTTCAATTAAGATGTATATGGACAGTAAAACCACGAGAATTTGTCATTTGTTTGGGACACCTAAGAACCTGGTTCCAAATACCTTCAACCTCATTACAATCCTCATTATTCAAGTCACTAACTGAACAATAACTGGTATCAGGAAGTATCCTGGCCATTGAGATAATCATCTTAGGGGAATACAATTAACTCTGCTAAAACTAGTAAACTTTTAAAAGTCACCACTCCAGGTCTTTGCTTCAGTTTTTCACAGTTTGCTCTGGTTCTTCATAATTGATATGCTTTTCCTCCAAGGTTATTCAGACAGAAATATGTCCCTCTTCACTCCCACGTCAACTAGAGGAAAGACCAGATGGGCGCAACTTACTGTTATTAATTTGTACTGCATTGTAAAAAAATATAGTGAACCAGCCCAAACTATTTCCAACTCAGTCAGAGAAAATAAGATGTAGAATTAAATAAATTATTTTACAAAATGACGACCGAAATCAACCTGGCTCAGAAATCATCAAAGTAGAAGTTAGAACTAAGTCTCTCAATTCCAAAGATCACTGACCAGAAAAGCATTTTCCCACACCAGAAGAGCTTCCAAAATCTAGACAATTTTCCTATTTTATAATTTGCTGAAACTAAACGCTTTCAAAGTGAAAAAGCCCCCATTTAATTGGGAATATTCCAGTGTTTTAGCTGGCATCTGGGAAGTAAGAGATGAGGTCAAGTCCTTAGGTTGAATGAAAATATTTTGTTTTATTTGAAGGATCAAAAGTGAAAATCTTAATCTTTGGGTTAATCTGGGGTAGGATTCTTTCTTGTTTTAAACAGCATTTTTATTCTTCTCAAAAATAGTTCTCACATCCTATGAATTAGCATTTTTCTACAAAAAAAAAATTACATTAAAAAGTCTCAGTATTCTCTAACATTAAATCCTTTATGTTACTTCAAACCCCTTTCCTTTCTTTATTTCAAGCTTCCAAATCAAGAAAACTTAGTAGAAGAAAGACAATCAAAATGCTGTAGTTTTGCTACACACTTCAGAAACTTTATTATGATCTGTCACTGGGCTGAGCTGCTACAGTACCTCTAGTCTATTTCCTCATTGCTAGAACACAATTTTCAGTAACTTATCATTCTAATGCCATCATCATACCTTCTTTAAATAAGAAAAATTTATGCATACGAGGTCAGCTTCACTTCAGTGTTCAAATATGACAACCAAGCTTACTGTTTTTCCTATTTCATGTGGAGCAAACATGTGTAAATACTTTATTAAAATTTAAAAAAAAAAAAAAAAAAAAAAAAAAAAAAAAAAAAGGTGAGTTCTTTTTACTCCGATTCTTAAAGAATCAATTCTGCTATGTTCCCCATAAGTACCACTGGCTTCAGTTTCCATGTCTTTTTAAAAATGTTGATCTATTTTTGACAAATAACAGAATATAAATTCATACAGTAGACCTTTGCTGTACAGAGGAAAAGTCCAGAGTAGGACTTGCACATGCAGATACAAGTGTGGAATCCAGCAAGGAGCAAGAAAAAATTTCACATAAATGAGTGCATCCGCAGAAGTAGAAAGAAGAGTAGGCAAATATTTAGATCAAAATTCAGATTTAAAACAAAAAAAAATCTGAATTGTTGTAAAAAATATAATTAGTATTGGCTCCCAGGTTTACAACACAGCAAAATACTTACATCCTTTAAAAAGGATAGCCCAAAGTGTTTACTGGATTTGGGAACTTCAAAATAATTTTGGAGAGTTCTCCCATGTCCATATGTGACACGGTACTAGATTTGGGAGGAATTAATATGTCACAAATATTGCTGATAGCAAAAAAGTAAATGAGTTACCTGTATAAGATGTATTAAATATTCGTTCAGAGAATTAATCATATTAACACTTGAAGGAACCATTCCTTCTGGAAGATTCACTGTTTGGAAGACAATATTGGCACCTTCTGACTGACGTAATAAGCAAATTTCATTTTTCAGTTGAGCAATCTAAAGAATAGAAACATAGACATAGCTCTTGCTATTAAATTAAAAAAGAAATCACTGATGGAAAATATTGTTTCCTTGTGCTACATCAGTTATTTTTAACATCCTAATTCACTTCCACTTATATTCTAAAGTATTCAAACACTCTTGAAAGTAATCTTTTAGAAATGCTGAGATTCCATATATCATTACACGCGTAACATCTTAAGCTAAATTTATCAAATGACTCCAGCAATCAGGCTAGGATTTTGGATAAAATTATTGCAGTAGTTATTTGATGGTTTAGTCTAAACAAAACTTTGCCTTTTCATTTAACTTCTTAAAAGCTCTCTGGTTCTCTACAACTTAAAACAAGATACAGGTTTTTAGAGAATGATTCTTCATTTTAGAAAACTTAATCTCTGTTACTTATTTATAAATAACAAATGCAAGACTACTGGCTTCTTATAGAAAGAAACCTGTGAGACTTTTTGGGCACAGATCTCCCCAAAAGATAGCTATGCCTGATGTTCAACATGATAGAATATTCCACGGATAAAGTATTAAGAACAGTAAGATTTGAATTTAAATTGTCAAGTTCATAGACCAAATATATACATTTAATTAAGAATTGTACCATTACACAATTCACATAGGCTAAATTCAGTATCTTTTACGTTATGTGGTTTTGTTCGAAATTATCAGAATCACTTTTCAAATATGAAATAAATTGTATCAATTGTATACCTTTTCATTTGCATTTGCCAGCTGATTAGAGAAATTTGTTGCCTCCNAATTTTTTTAAAATTTAAAAAAAAAAAAAAAAAAAAAAAAAAAAAAAGTGAAAGCTGTTCCCTGCTGATTGATTTTTCAAAAAAGCTCCCTAGACTGATTCGGCTACAGATGTTTGCAAAATGATTGGATGTAAAGTGGGCTTAATTCATAAAAGCAATAAAATGTTGCTTATTGACTGAACAGATGAACTAGCTGAGGGGACATAATTTGGAGTGTTCTTATTGGAAACGCTTTGAAGAAATGTAATGATAGTGCAGGAAAAAAAGCCTTATTAGATGAGGTAGAATAAATTTACTGCAAAACATTTCAGAAGATTTGAAACAGTGTGAAAATTAATTCCTGAATTTTGGACTGTACAATTATGCAACCAAATAAACTTGTGGTGGCTTTTCAGACTAACCGTGTTATTCACAGCTAGCAATAAAATAATATAAACCTGCACTCAAGATAATGTTAAGATGAACAAAAAGAAAGAGGTATTTGTAACTGAATTTTTTCCCTCTCTTGCTAAAGGACTGTTCTTTCAAGTACTGGAGTTTACAGTGCATTTTCAAGGCTTTAAAACCTCTGGTGTATTAAAAACTAGTTCCCAGAGAGTCAGCTCATCACTCTCAACACAGAGAGTGAATAAATCATTGCAAGTTCTCGATCAGATTTCCTTTTTTAAGAATCCAGACATTTAACTCAGTGATTTGTTAGGATACGAAGACAGAATCAAAGTCACATTGTCCCAGGACCTCAAGGTGTTCTGCTGTCATGGTTCTCATTGGCTGGGTTGGATGTCTGAGGCCACGCTTCATTACAACTTATGGCTGATTTTTAATATCATTTTAAGTAATTCTAGTAGTTATCTGGATATATTGATGTTCTTAGCTCTCTACCTTACTTATCCTACATTTTCAACTTTTAATTTAATCTTAACTTGTGTTTTGAAGAAATATTTAGAGATCCCACCTAAAACTTATGTAGATAAGATGTTGGTGGTTTTTTTTTTTGAAACCTTCAAAAGCCCTTCTCTCTCTCCATAGGGAACTCAAGCTCTTATTTTAGAACTATTTCAGCAAGTGCCTGGAATTTAAGCTTAGATTAGGTACCTAAAATGAGCAGATTGCATCTATATTCCCCAGGCCTTTCTCCAAACATGTGTTTGCAGATGTGTTAACTGCAATAGATATGACTTTCTTCTTCTGCTGAGCTAAAGCTTTCCCTTGGGCCTGCTCATGAACATTATTTCTGATGACAGCAGGGTGCTGTGAAGAACAATGCTGGGCAGGATGGAAATGAATTGATCAATCAGTAGATTGAGCATCTACTTTCTCCTGGCATGACTTACAGCAAAAAGCACAGGGCTGTGAAAAGAACATTCAGTCATGCTCTCAGCACGTGCAGAATGGTGGAAGGCTCGTTTGGAAAGCTGAAGGCCAAATGACACAGCTTCGAGCACCATTTAGGTGCCAATACTTCAAATACCATGTGTATGACTACGATCTGCTATTCCCTGTATTATATACTCAGCCAAGGGCAAACATTTCCACGAGGGTTGGATTCTGGCATCTGGTGGACTCTATAGGCAGTTCACCCAAACAGAAAGGGGCTACAAAAGTTCAACAGAGGAAAGGATTTATATTTTAGTGAGTAATTGCTAACTAATATATGTTTTATTCTTAAACTATTTATGTTTCCAGTTTGCCACAGATTTTAGTAATGCTTGCAGTATTTGATTTAACTTCTGGATTGAGGGGGGCGATAATCTTAATGGGGCATGAGATTCCTGTTGAATTTTACTGGTTTTATGGGTAGGAGGTTGATGCTTTGCTGATTTAATTATTGTGTTTTAATAGATGTGTGCAGATAATTGGAGTAATGGACTACCATTTTAGTTTCTGACACATATCTCTTGTCTGAGAGTGCTCCGGCTTAAAAAAGGAAGCAAAGCTATGCGTTTCCTTTGTTTAGGAATAATTCTATTCCTAAATGTACCTATGTGATAACATTTGATATGCCCAGGATGCCTAAAACATCCACATAGTACTAGCAGATATCACACTAGACATACAGTAGTCTTCTGGACAGACAGTTAAGACCAGGCAGGATTGTGTGAGGTACTACAGAAAACTGAATTGTGCTGCTCATTTTGGTCTGTTGAAAGAAAAACTTGAGACCAGCACAAAAGTCGCATTGCAGGAAAACATGAAAAATAGTAATAAAAAGTTATATTTTCTGCCTTTAGGTTATAGGAAGGAAAAATTCAGTCAGTATCTTTGTAAAATCTCACAATGCAAATGATAAAGGCACTAGGTTTTGTTCACACAGGCACTCATGCTTAAATTTTAAGCCTATTTGGAGTCATCTTCTTATCAAGTTAAGCCCATGCACAGAGATCAAGACAGCTTCATCTGCTGTAACTGATGACAGCAGGGTGTCACTTGCATGTACTAGCCCACTGTTGCCTGTCTAAATGGGTGTAATTGCCAAATCTCTGTTCATTGTGTTTTTAAGGTAGTAATGAACATTTAGGAAAAATCTGGTGGACACATGCACGATTTTGTGCTTCTCTGGGAGGTCAACCTCTTTATAATGTGATCTTAAAGCTGGGAAGAGAGGAAAGGGGACAAAGGATAGATACAGATAAGGAAAACTTGGAGGTAGTAACTTAACAATAATATGTCAGAGTCTTGATTTCTGCAGCATTTTGCTCACCACTTTCTCACTGGAAAAAAAGCCCTTACTTGCTTTTGGAATTCATTGTGGTCCATGGGACAATAACTCATGATAACTTCCTAGAAGTACAAAAAATTCAAGAGATAGTACCTTGAGTGTGAGAGACTTTGTGGTCAAGTTGTATTTTGCCTCACCTACACAGTGCAGCACTGAAGAGGTTAAGCAAAAGTTGCCCCTCTTTCAAAACTGTGTTAATTAAAAATGCAAAACCCAAAGAAATCACAGCTGGATAAATAAAAACAGCCCAGATGGTATAGCAACAAACTTCTGGCAGGTCTTGAAGCAGACATTATTCCTGCATATTTTATTTCCTAGCAGAGGCTATCACCAGACCACACCAATGATGGCTTAGGCAGCACAGCAGAGTGCAAGGCACTCAAGCTGTCCTGGTGCTAAAACACCCCTAAAAGGCATCACAGGTCTCAGAAACACCTGACTACATACCTGGTGTTTGTTCATCACAGAAAGCAAGTCCCCAGGTCCCTACCTGGATGTCTCTCCTTACTGAATGTCTCTTCGCTCAGAACAAATTCCTTTTGGCGATGCTCTTTCTGTGCATTTGTAGGCAAAGTTTAGCCTTTCAATGTGTTATCAAATCCAGTGATATCCTGCTGTGTATTTGTCAGCTTGATCTGAAATGCACAAGGGAATTAAGATCTACTTTGATGAGCTTTACATTGTGTTCATATGTGCAGAACTCCAGGAAATTCCAAAATGGGGTGCTCTAACTTTTGAAGAGGAGTTGGGTGACACCAGTCCTTCTCAGATGTGTCTGGCTAACTCCTCACATCCTAAAGAATACAGAAGAAGAAGTTATGTCTGCAGAAACATGGACATATAGTGACCAAGATCAGGTTCACGGCAGAAGAAATAATGTTTATAGTTACTTTGCACACTGTGTCTTGATGTAAGCCTTTCTCATTATTTTCTTAGCCCTAAGACGTCATTCAGCTTCATCCCAATTGTTTATCCTGCTCATTGATAACACAAATCAAAGGGAGCGGAGTAGGTGCTGCATGGATTAACATCTGAGAATGAAAAGATTGGGACAGGCAAAACATGGCAGAGGCATGAGAGAGTTTTTGACTTAAAAGCTCAAAACACTCTCTAGAGTGTTCAACACTCATCTTCTGAGTGCTCTACAGTGGGTGCTTGCATTTGGCTTTTCAAATGCAGCCTGCTCTTAGTATGTGTTGTAAAAACAGTGTTAGCACTACACCGTGCCATCGTGCTCATTACACACAATAAGTATGTAAAAGCAGTGTGGGAAATGTATGGTATTCGTTTGTTGTTCATTTGATTGAGCTGTGGACTGGCTTGTGCTCTCAGATCAGCTCTTCTTCAGCACATGGTTCTGGCTTGGAGTCCCCTGCAAGGGCTCCCCAGAGCTGGCAGGGGTTTCTCTGCAGGCTGGGAGGCTTACCCTCCTGTAATGGGGAACACAGTGACCTGAGCTTGAGGCTATTTCTCTAGCCTTTGTGCAGTCCTCCACAGCCTTCATTTACATTCGGCATTATGATGGAAATCAGACTCTTTTATTGCCATATAAACTCTAAACATATGGCTATATCCACCCCAGAAACTCTCATTAAGCTCTATAGGAGGCAGGAAACAATAGACAGTTTTTGGTCACTGGGCACAATGGATATTTAGGTTTTATAATTAAAGAAAGGCATTGGTGGAGGAAAAAAAAACTTAAAGGCAACATGGCTGATGCAGTCACAAACCTTATTATTGCTACAGCAGAAACTAATGGCATCCATTTTGTCTAGTAACCCTGAGATGGCCTTCTTCCAAAAATGGTCTCCTGAGTGATTTGGATTACACTTTGACTTCATGGCCAGATTTTCATGCAATGCAAGTTGTTGATTTTTTCTTTCTTTTTGTAATAATATATGTGCTACTCTGGCAGATGTTTTATTTTCACAATTTTTTTCAAAATCAACACTACTGAGTGATACTGAGATGCTTTGATGGTGTAATCCTGACTGAAAAAGCCTTCTGGCACATTGGATAAAGACTCGTGATATGTGTGCTTCTGTGTTACAATAGATATACCACTGCTCAACCTCCTGTTCAGGTTGAGCCCCCACATACTTTTCTCACGTTCTCTCCCGAGCCTCCCATATGGTTTTGGGAACTGCTGAGCTTCATGGGTTGACTCCCACCTTCTGTAGGGCAAACACAGCAGATTGAAGATCCCACACACACATATACCCACCCCCCCAAGCATGAGCAGGAACAGAGACAAACCTGCATTTCAATAGAAAGAAAAAGCAGCTGGCACGAACATGACAGACATTTCTTCCTTCAATAGATCTCCTCCCGCTTCCTTTCCACCCACCCTTTTCTCTTTGGTTGCTTGTCCCTGGATCATTTCCTGCTCCAGGTGGTGTTTCCTCCTATGTGGAGAATTTAAAGACTGGAGTGCCAGCACCCTCGCTCCCTCAAGTAATAGGCTGCTCAATGTGCAAACATCTGTGTTACTGCCTGTATAGTTAATAGGCTTGAGTGAAATTTCCATTCTCTGGCAGATAGCTTGTGTTGAACTTAATACTCACACCCTAAAGGGAATATTTGCTCTACCTTGATCCAGTGGGGACAGCGGACTCAGTGAGAGGCAGGTGACATATACTATTTTGCTCATTTTAACTAGACATGTAGTACTTTGATTCCCTTGGCAGCGATGACAATGATTCCTCACTGAACTGAAAAACAATGAACACCAAGCTCAGTATCTTGGTTTGAGCTAGAGTTCAATTAATCGTTACTCATTTCAGTCTGAACATGGATTTTTAATTAACAAGTTGTTCATGAGTGATTTCTCACTTCATCATATATGTTTTAATCACACATAAAATATATATATGAAAACATATAAGTTTGAGGTATTAGATTATTTCTTTTTTCTGTTCCCAGCTTTTACTTTTCCCTTTGATCCCAACTCTGTTTACTGATATTTGGTTTTGCCTTCTGGAATCGCAATGGCTTTGTTCCTTGATTAGTTAATTCAAACCGAATGAATTATAAAGTAATAAGTAATGAGAAATTACTTATGAGCAGGCTTGTAGCGCGCTTCTGGGGTGATTTAGCAAGGTATGCCAAATAAATAAGTTGGGCAGACTTTTCCAAATATGCCTAAAGATCACCTGAATGACAGGGTAAAGAGACAGAGGCAGGAACCTCAATAAAGGAAAACTGGTCCTGAGGCCCTGAGTCAGGAGGCAGGTGAAGGGCTATGGTTGTTACCCAGGCAAAAAGCTGACAGTTTGTCACTGTTTTCAGTTCCTTCTGTCACTGGCTCAATTTGTGCTGTGGAAGTTTTCACTGCATTAGGAGTTAATATGGTGGTGGAGGTAATATTTCAGGAAAGGTCTGAGAGGTGGTTACTTGTAGTGGACTGAGAGGACCATTTCCAGAGTACAATGACATTTTTTTTCTAGACTGATACAGCTGCTGAAGAGCCAGAGGTCTGTTTACAAAGGCTGGCTGCTCTTTGGAGCGTGCTGGAGACTGGATGGCTGGTGTAGTCTTTTCCTTCTGATAGAATCCCTCCTGGGCACAATGCTTCTTATTTATGAAAGAACTAGAGAAGGGAAAGGATTTTACTACCTAAAGTGAAAATACAAAAAAGCTGAAAAAAATAGCTTTAAACATATCTACATATGTGTATTTTGTTCTGCACTTTTATTAGTAAGATTTTTATAATGCATTTTGGGAAAAAGAAAAACAGCAAACTACAGCTGAAGCTGTAGAGTACTTTACATTGTGCCTGGGACCGAGACTGTGAAGTGAGAAAGTAACCTTCTTGTCTGATTCTGTTCTCATGTACTGATCCCAAAAAAGCAGAGCATATTTTGAATAATAGATATTTAGAGGACTTGTCTGAGGATCTTTCCTTGGCAAAGGACAGGAACAAATTGTTGATGCTCATATTGTAAGCACTTTTTGTTCTGCCAGGATGTTCCTAAGATTCTTTTGCTGCAACCTTGAAGAACCCCTACTTGAAATCAATGGATTGAAAAATGCACCTGCAAGAGTAAGGGATGGATTAGGTATCCCAGCTCAGTGCAGAGACTCAAGTTTTTTTCTGAGACATAATTCTTTACCACAGCAGCTACTGAATTATTGTCATATAAGAGCTCTTGATGTGTTTTTCACGTGAAAATAAGCTTTTTTCAAAGATTTCATTTACTGAACCTATGTCTCAATTCAAAAACAGAATTCAAAGTTTCACACAGCAGTATAGATTTTTTTAAAAATATCTGAAAATGTGTTACTGTAGTTGGACTGAATTTTTGCAAGCAGTAGATTAACTTACAAGGGCAAACACTTTATGTATAAGCACTTAAAGTTGCTCTATGAAATGCAGAAAGAGCATGAACACAGTGCAATAATGTATCTTCAAATGTAATGCAAACTGTTCCTTCCTACAACTATCTCTTTAGCTCAAGAAATTAAGTGTAAAATTAAATTGTTCAAGTTCAGAAGCTTTGCTCATCAAATACAGCAGCAACACCACAGTGACAACAGTTAATTGTATGTTATATTTCACAAACATCAGACATTTCAGTATTGGACTCTATCTCACAATGCTGTATACTGTTTTCTACTGGAACTTCTTTAAGTTAGTGTGTTTTCCCACTTAACAAGATCTATAGCTGCAGTCAAATTTTCACTACTTCTATGAATACACGAGTGATAGCTACGGATGCCTGTATTTGCTACCTGGCAAATCTGAGCACAGAATTCAGTTGGCTCAAAAGAGAGAAGACTGGTGCTGAACTAGCTTCCCTTGAAATAAAGGTAGCAAAGACTTCTCAGGAGGTTTTTAGCACCTTGTAACATAGTGCATTTAATGGACTTACACCGTAAAAAGGCCAAAAAGAAAGGGTAGTGTGGCTTTAGTAAGTCTAGTGTAACAAAAACTTTAAGACAAACTAGGTTTGTTATAGTGGGCTTTGTATGTACTTCACAGGACACACAAAAACAATGTTACTGTAACTAAAAATTGGTCTGCACAGTCCAAACATATTCAAAGTTACACTTCACATTTCATCATTTGTAAGAATTCAGAACTGATTGTGTTTGTTCCTGTTATTTATATTTAGTTTACCCAGATGTACTCCACAGGTAAATCTTATGAATATCTCAGATCTATGAGTCACAGGAAGCCATAGACTAATTCTCACCCTGGCTTAACACATCATGCAGCCTCTTTAATGTACTGAAATTGCAGGAGAGGAAAATAGCTTATGGACTGTCTCCTTTTTGTGAGCCCTCTGATGTCTCAATTTCAGCCTTACAATGAACGCCAGATACTTATTTTCAAGGTACAGAGTCACGTCATAACAAAATTCAGCTCATGAACACCTGAAGCTGCTACTTTTTCTCTTTTTCATCATAAGGTAGCTGTTTCTTATATTTTAAAAGTAGGCTTTAATACACTTTATTACTGATTAAACTCATACTGAAGGAAAACCTTGCTATACCTTCAAGCCTGAAAAACAATGTCAGTATGGTTGCTTCCATTAAGAGAAGCTATGGGCATAAATAGGGCACCATACAGCCATAAGGAACCATAGTGTAGAGTATCACACAAGTCCAAGACTTAACATGAAGTTTCTCAGGCATGGTGAGGTCCAAGGTCAAATTTCAGTTCAATGCCTGCCAAATTATTAAGCTACAATATTTAATTTTCTGTAATGCAGTCTTTGACATCAGTGGCAAATAGTAATGATTAAAAGCATCTCCATCTGGCTCTTATTACGAGATATTATCACATTAATCTGTTATTTTGCCTATATTTGAAATGTTGCTTTTATTTCCTTTTGTGCGAATCACCCTCTATTTAACAAAATGAACAAAATGGACAAGGGAGGTAAAAGCGTTTTGGTAAGCAGTGACAGAAATCCCCCCATGGAAAAGCTGTCTATGAGAGCTCAGTGCATGTAGAGATAAACCCAAGAGTCCCACAGAGAGGATTTGTGCTGAGACTGGAGGATGAGAAGGACACAGCTTGAGCAAACACTTCATTAGCCATGAATAATGAATGAAGGCACCGGACAAAACTGAGTACACTGTTTAAAAGAAAAAAATTATGAGCTGAACTGTCAATACCTTGTGGTGTAGGCAAAAGAGTTTGCAGAACTGCACTAAGTACATAACACTAGCTATTTTGCCTTCTGCAGATACCTTTCTTCTCCAAGCTTACAAGAGACCAAATTTGCCTCTCTAAGTACGAATAGGATAGTATGGTGTAAGTGATTAATGATTTGTTTTTGTTGACTTTCCCAGAGGTCTTAGTGTATTTAAAAAAAAAAAAAAGTAATACCAAAACAAAACAAAAAACCCGCAACCAAAAAAACTTGAAAGTCTAAGATCACTATGAGGATTTTATAGTAAAACAGCCAATAACTTGAGGGTTATGGTACAGCTAAGTATCTATGCAGACTTTTTATCACTGGCTGAAGTAAGTAATCTCCCCTAGATCCTGCCTGAACATGTCTTCCACAGACTGATGTGAATGGTATTTATTAGATGTGGGGGTTTAAAAATTATCATTGGGGTTGCATTTTAGAGCTCATGGTTCAGTTGCAAAGCAAACACCAGCCCTTGTGAGACTATGTGGTGATATTTGTCCTGCTGACATTTCTTGTGCAATATAGGACATGGCAGGAACTTACAGTGCTTAATAAGAAATGTAATGAAATGAAACTCAGGTCATCCTTTAAAATGCTGTAGAGCAACACTAATGCTCCACAATTAGCCCTTTATCTTATGTTGATGTCTCAGCCATTACAGTAATATCTGAGTATCTTATAAACAGTATAAATAAAAGAAAAAAAGAACTTCATCAACTGAAAAAAAATAAAAGGAGTGTGGATCTCAATAATGTTTTAAAAGCCCTGACTCTTTTAAGTAAATTTACTGTGCTATGTACAGTGGAGATGTGAATTATTTATGTGCTGATGGTGCAGGATGGCATGTCATTTCACACACCATCAGGCTCAGAGAAACACCTCTAATTTAAAAAAAAAAAAAAGGTAAAACAAAACAGGCTATTAATACAAACAAGCAGCAGACAATGTGAAAGGTCTGTGCTGAAATCTGCAAGCAGTATTCAAATAAAGGCAAACCCGTGTCCTTCATGTTTCTCATTGTAGAGTTATTATATAAGGTAATTCACATGCTAGTGAAGGTACAGGAATAGCAAATTGATGGACAGGAATGTGGAGCGGGGATCTGGAGAAAAGGATATTCATAAAGGCCCGCCTGAACCTAAGCTGGTGAATCTTTAGCTGCTGGAGTAGTATGTTCTTCTCAGAGCAATTCAGAGCACCAAAAGTTAGTTTCCAGCTAGAAACCTAAGATCATCTTCTGGAGGAGCAAACTTCTCTTTCTCCAAGGAGAAGTGGGAGGGCCTAGCATAACTAGCTTAGACTTCGCAACCCAACTTGGTCAAGTCAGCAATAACTGTGCCTCACTTTGAAGCCAGTTTTAAATGACCTTGGTAAACTAATTCAAATCCAAGTAATTTTAAACAAACTCACTAGACATCATCCTGCTCATATGATAGAGAACAGAGTCATATATCCTCTTCTCTTTTGTCTTTCACAGTGGACTATTGTATTACTTGGTTGATAGCACTGTCTTTTACCAACTTTTTTAGCCTTTCTCATACCAACAGCCCAAGCTGTTTCACTTTTGGGCATGAAGATTTTTAAATTGGATGTTTTCTGTACTCTTGGAAGCATTTTGGAAGGGATTAAAGAGACACTAGTTGAGTTTTGGTGAACTTTTCTAAAACGTATTGGCTCAGAAAATCCCCATCTTGCAGACAGCAGTGTCTAGGCAGAGGTAAGCTTTCAGGACACGTCTGAGCAAACATACTTCATTGGGCTACATCCTGGCACCACCTTTGCAAAGCTGCAGTTCACTCATTCTCTCTGTAGAATTTTGATTAAGCATCTAGATTTAATTTATTTTCTTCCAGAACAGAGTAGGCCTCATATCATCCTGCATTTTCCCCAATGCTGTTTCTGGACTGCCACAAAATGGGACAGATCAGGTGCAGGGCTGTAGAAGTAAATAAGGAGCAGTGAGTTCCCTCTCTTTCGTGCCTTTCAGCTACTGCTGTATTAATAAATAAAATGATCCAGGATCTGCTTTCTGTCTGAGGATAAATGGCCTTACGTGTCTTTCATCCATATGATTTAATATTCTTCCCCCTCAAAACAGGGTAGCTTTGTCTATATTTTTCACCTGGGAAAATATTGTGCCTTAAACCATGTATGGTGGTTCTCCAAGAAGAATATTACTTGCTGTGAGCTAAAGTTGAGCCATTGAGCATGCAAACTGCTAAACAATATGAAAAAGTAGAATACCAGTACCTGAGCCCATGGTCTGGCTGTAGTCTTCTGTGTCTCAGCAGCATTCTGTGCTAGACCCGGGCACTGATTCTTGTTGATCTGAATATAAAGAGGACTAGAGGGAGTTTTGGGGAAGAAAACTGCCAGTCATGAAAGCTGACTAGACTGAAACAGGGAATTGAAGCTGGAAAGTGACCAGCCAAGGATTTTTGAAGATGACTGGGACTGGAAGCTGGACAGAGGTTGGATAGGTGCTTGCTGAATTGGGGACAGGTCTGACAAGCACATAGAGTAAAGCTAAGGGGAATAGACTGCACAGGCTGGATAGAGAAACTCAGCAAGTTCAGTGAAATAATTTCTTCCGTGGGCCCATGTGTTCTGTTTGATCCATACTACATATATTGGAAAGTCAATAAATTTTAATTAAAAAAAAAAAGTAAAAGAAAATTAACTACTTTAAAGAAAGTAGTTGCAATAGATAACGTACTTCAAAAAGTAAAATTTTAATATAAATTTCAGATGACGTGTGACGTGTTGTTACATATTTTTCTGTTAACAGTAGAGCCAACTACTAACATTTTCTTCATACATGGGGACTCACACATTGGAAACAAGTAATCTCCGAAGATCCTCTTGAGTACCTTCACCAAGCTGATCTCTTCAATGTCTCCTCATAGGCACTGTTTCTAGGTCTCATCTCTCTGCAGTTCCTTTTTTTTTTTTACTTTACATCACTCTCCCAACACTATAGACTACAAGACAGAACAGTGTGTTCCCCTAGGCTCTTACTGGCATGTTATACAGTGCTGCGTGGCTGTACTGCTCTTTAGCACTTCCAATTTAGCCATACAACCTGAAGATACATCCTTGCATTAGTGTCTCATATTTAGCTGGTTGGAGCAAGCATGGAGACATTGCATTCAAGAGTGCTGCTTCATCTGAGATTTATATAACCATTCAGGCCTCTTTTCTCCATTATGAAAATTTTTGTCTAAATGTACTAAATAAATTCATTAGTAATTAAAGGACTGTTCTCAGGTCCCTTTTGGGGTCATTTAAAGAAATCTTCCAAATAAAAAGAAGAGAAAGGAATATGTTTGGCATACTAGTTTTGTGTTTAATATCATATAAATTTCATATATGAAATAGTAAATAGTCTTCCATATTCAAAGGTAATTTGCTGCTAGAAATTATTTATTTGCCTTTCATTGATTTTTAGCACTAAGACACTTGAAAAAAAAATCCAAATATTAATGCTTTTATTTCATGAGTTTGGATGTAAAACTTTGACATTATTCTAGCACTAAAGCATCTATGGTATAATATAAATGGTCTGTGTACTGTATGGCTGTCTTAATGGAACTGTCACTAAATCCCTTATTTTTTTCAGCAGAATTGTTCACAAAAGTGAACTAAAACTTCACCCTTAACACTTCTTTAACAGAAATAAATCACTTTATCCCTCCTAATATAGAAAGCAAATCCTCTCTCCATTATAGCATCTGAGATAATAAAAGGTTATATATATGGTAGTAGTTCAGTTGCAGCTACTCTTAAATTCATGAAGATCTCTCGATGACCTACAGAGATTTAAACTGACAGTTTGTTCTAACTTCTGCCTTTAACACTACGTTTCCTGAAGACATCTCATCTTTGTTATCAGGAAGAAGTATCCCTGTGGTAAACACTTTACTATTGTGCTTTGTGGTGAATTGATAAAACAAAATATTTTAACTGCTCCACACTGACTTTTTCTTTTTGCATATCTGTTTTGTCTCCAAAGTTGTTTAGTGTTTCCATTGCCTCTGTGAAAAAGTAATTCTTTTGCTACATCATTATTTTGTCTGCTTAATTTTTATAGAAACAGTTACCCCCGTGCAGTGAAGAACAGAGACTTCCTCAAACAGATGGGTGCTAACAGGGATTCTCAGTGACATTCTTGAATGACAGAGTATGAAAATCCAAAGATGTTGACAATTTTTCTGCTTGTCACCTTGTCAGTGTAAGCACTTCTTAATCATGTTTTCTACTACTGATGAGGTATTGCTCACCGATGTGTTGCAATTTGGCAACATTGGTCTTCACATTATATTATTTTTGTTTATGCATCTTTTAATTAATTACGGTTTAAGTAAACATGTTGATAGAGGGGAGGAGATGTCTGCAAGCAGTCTCAGAATTGCAGAAGTAAGTGGTCTGGAAGGATTGTCCAGAGGTCCCTAGTTTAACTACATGCTCAGAGCATGTCTAACAGCTCAGACCCTTCCCCGGTCAGTATTTGACTATCTCAAACGCCAAAGATTCCTCAGCTTCTCTGAGTTCCTGTTCCAGTATTTGACTAATTTCAGATATAAATTTTTTTCTGTATATTGTGTTGTAGCTTGTGTTTGTTGGTTCTCATACTTTGGCTGCACTGCCAGTTTGTACACAGAGGTAGCTGCTCAGGGATTTGCCAAAGAAGAAAAATCTGCAATGTTTTGAAGAGAAAGGAACCATCTTCCTATGAATTTCCTGAGGTTCCTCCCAAACTGAACTAAGCAATGATCCTGGGTTCCATACATTCCAGTGCTGTCATTGGTAGATTCATATTGTTTCGGGCTCTTTACTTAAAACAATCCCAGTTAAAAAGAGCACTCAAAATAGGTGGTCAGTATCCAGTCCATTAATACAGAGAAATTCATATATATTAGCTTGCTTTTGGAGATGTAAATAATTCTTGGTGTTGACTTCCATATTGCTTCTATTTAATTTCACAAACTGCTCTGTTACAAAAGGAAATCCTTTTTTCAATATCTTGGAAATTTTGCCTTACAATCTCTGAGCAGTGAAGAAAATAAGAGACTGAGAAATCACATTTCTGAGATGCAGTTAACCACCACAGGACAGGAAAGCTGAAGAAATCACTAGGGATGGGCAATAGCTGTTTTGAGATACCTCTCAACAAATGAATCATTCCAAGAAACAAATGCTTGGGCTTGGTATTCACCAGTTAATAAATAAACAAACAAATAAATAAATAAATGTTGCAGAACAAAACCCAGAAAGAAGACATGAGGAAACTATGGAATTAAAAATGAATATGTAGGAGCCAGATTATGCACAGTGTTGTGTGGGTGGACAGAGGCAAGCAAGTATGGGCATGTCAGCAAGAAAAAGTTGACTTTTCCTATTCTGTGAACTTCATATATGAACAATTTCTTTAAAGCAAGACGATGACTAGCTGATTTATCCTTGCCCTTGTCAAGTGTTCTGGCTCAAATAATATCCTTTATGGTTTCCTGTTCCTGTAAAAAAAAAAAAAATAAAAGAGAAACATGCCCTACTGCAGCTCAGTGAACTCTCAGTGGGTATTTCCATTCTTGATGCCATTATGATCAATGGGCTAAAAAGAAAAAGCAAGCAAATATTTAGGGTTCTGCTGACAATCAGTAGCTCAGATGTTAGGAGTAGTATACTGTCTTGTTCTCCGTGACTAAGAATCCAAACAATTCCATGGCCAGTTCTGCTCTTCCACCCTTTACCTCAGCATTACCCCCTCCGTATTCCTTTTCTCAAGCTCCATGCATTGTCCTATCCCCTATCAATACAGGTATGAGGGAATGGATTGGGCTTCCCAAGGTAGGGGAATAGGTGTCATTAAAATCAATGTAGTATCCGACCAATGTGTTACTGCGTGGGATTTTTAATGCAATTGTTATAACTGGGAAAAACTCTGACAATAATAGCACTTCTGAATCAAAAACCACTTAAAACTTGTCCCATAAAAGTTTTAGTTAAACTTTTAAGTCATCCAGTTGGAAAGATATTTGAACATTTTAAAGCAGCATGGGGATCATTCATAAGTGAGTTCAATAACCTAAAATGTCACATGAAAACAATCTGACACTCATAATTTTACTTTAAAATACAGTAAAAACTTTTGCTTCCAGTGAGTCCTGTTTTCACCTGTTGGACAGGAGACATATCAGGTAGGAAGGCGAGCCACAGAATGTCAATCTGTGCTGAAAGCATCTGTGAAAAGGTTTACCACTGGCTGAGAGCAGAATGGTCCAAAAGGGGCAACCACAGTGATTCCACTGTGCATATAGGACTCACTGCCTCCAGCAGCACTCCCATCCCTCATGAGGACCCGGAGGGTCCACAGCTGCACAAGGCTATGTGCAGGGTCAGAAGTTGTTTGGCTGATAGAGCTGTATCAGCTGCCTGAACACCAGTTCCCCCTCCACTCCAGGGACCAGTGACTGGGCCAGATGGAAGCAATTTCTCTGCCAGATCTGATCCATGGGCCATGTTTTGAACTACGCTGATTTAGTTTTACAATGTTTAGAGCCCAGCCCTCCACTCAGTAAAGACTAATGAAGATTTGACCAGTAAGCTTAAACTTCAAGTACCATGCAGTTATTTATAACACGTCTATCAATGGGAGTGTTTGGAAAGAAGGAATCTTACCTTTATTTTTGTTGTAATCCATAGCAGAAATTTTCTAAATTTCAAACTTATAGAGACTCTCCAAATCCTGTAACTAATTCTGGCAGCTTTAGGGAGTTCCCCAGCTGAGACAAATCCAGGCTCATCTCTGTTTGGAGCATATCCATGTTCATTTCTACTAGGGGGCCCTGAAGTTTTCCAGCATCCCCAGCCATGACGCAGACCCATTTGGGACTCCTGCCTTCAGGCTGGCCATACTGTAGCTTACAGAGTTCCCAGGACTGGGATAGACCTGCCAGAAACACAGTTTCTCTTGGAATCTTGCCTTGGATTCGGCAAAACTTTATCAAAACCAAGCTGTTTTGAATGAAATATTTCACACTCAACCAACTGGCATTTTTCAGTAAACTTTGCTTCAGCAGAAAATTTAAGGCCAATTCTATCTATTAACAAAACATCATGTCTTTGAGAGTGCTAAATAGTGGCATCTGACTTACTGAAGTCTTAATTCCTGTGAAACATCCATGGTAAAAACATAATCACCAATTTGGTATCTGGATTTATTTAATGATCATTGATCATTAAATAATGATCTGTGAAGTTACAGTCCCCAGAAATAATTAATATTCAGATCCAATATATAATTGCTTCTCCGGTTTTTGAAAAATGAAATTTTCTTGTCCTGTTGGATGGCAGCTGCATTTGGAGCCAAGTGAGCCTCCACTTCAAAGGAATCGATCTATGTGATGGTGAGAAATGTGCACGGTACATTGTATGGGAGTGACAGACCAAAGGTGAATCGGAAGAGTGATAGGCAAGATAACTTCCTCAGCCTCTGCCTCTGGGTACTGTCCTCCTAGGGAGCTTGAAGGCTCATCTGCCTGAGCTTTCAGGACAATCCAGGAGCAGTTTTCCACACTTCTGGTAAAATGGACTGAAATCGTGTCCTCCATATCTGTAAGCTTCAGATGAATGAAAACAACAACCAGTATGCAGATAAAAGAATTACAGGAAAAAAGAAGCTGTAGGGAACATGTTATCCACAGTTTTATGTACTTTCAGTTTCTGTTTCATCAGTATTAAGAGTGAGTTTGTAGTGTAAATAATGGGAGAAGATGGCCTGAACTGAAGCCTTACACATATGATTCTTGCTAACATGGTGGACATTTTAAAAATATGAAAATATAATAAGCAACAGACTATGTTCTGCCCACACTAAAATGAAACATTATTGTATGCTAAATAAATATTTTAAATAGGATGCTTCTTGTATGGGTGATTTAATGTCTCGTGATATTTACAGCATTTATAAAAGGCTAAACAATATACATTAACCAGATCATTTGCCTCATTTTTCACCATTCCATTTGTTTTATTACTCATATAAAACATTATTCTCTGGGCAGTTTAGATGAGCGAAGAGTGTGAAATCCTGCTGGCCACATATCATTTCCTTACATATCTGAGATATTTCTCTCTGGAGTGGTAGGTCTCAATACTACTATGCAGTACATGAGATTTTTTTTTTTTTGACCTGTTTATCAATGTGCTTTTCTAGCAATCCTCAGAACCAAGCAAAGGAAAATGAAATAGATAAGGAAGCTAAGAACACTGGTTTGCAGACTCACTTAACTGAAATTGATCTGAGATCTAATACATGCCATTTTATTAAGAAATTTTAGGGTAGGAAGCTAGAAATATAGTTAAAATTAAATTTGCTACCTGAAGGTCAAGAGGAAATGTAGCCACCCCCATCCTGCTATGGGAAAAAAGCTAAAAATTATGAAAGAATTGAAAAGGAGAATTAATTCTGAAATTCGTGGGTTAGTTGGCAGAGGTTATTGTGTGAAGTGGTGCAACTGCTGGAGATGTTACTAACCTGGCTTTTCCCAAGAAAAACAAGCAGTGGGGCTTCAATATTTTGCTGTCTGTTGCCCTACATAACAGTCTTATTTTCCTACGTCTAAAGTCACTTAAAATAGGAAACAGAACCACCAATATTTCATTTAAATGATGCCAAAAAACCACACCAGATAACAGTGAACTAGCATTCAGTAAACATATCCAGAAAAGACAGTGCTACATGCTTCTTTGTGCCATGTACTATTTTCCAGAGACAATCCTTGTCCATTTTAGCTTTTTGGGCTGGTGAGCCTTAAGTAGTGAGAAGGAGTGACAGAATGGCTCATAACATCTGTTTTCTTTTCCGAGTCAAACCATTCTTTACAAGGCCATGTGGAATGAGTGGTTCCTCCATGGCAGAAACAGAGCCTGCCACTGAACTCTTCTGGTTAGTCGAAGGGCTGGGGAATGTTGTGGCAAATGCTGCTGCTGAGGGACCACTGTGAGAGTGGCATTGCTGGCGCTCTCTGTTGTGAGGTGTTCCTTTTGGGTACCATCAGTTCCGCAAACAACCTGAACCCCAAACTTACAATCCCCACATGTACTTATGAGCTCAACGAGGCAAAATTCTGCATTACTGCACATGCCCAGCTGAAGGTTGTGGGGATTTGTGTCTTCTTCTACCCAAACTGAGGCTCACCCACTCATCTGGAATATGGAATATGGAATATGGAATAAAAATTATGTAGAGAAAAGCAATGGCAGGATTTTCATTTCTAAGGGCAGAGCAGTTTGTTACAGGTGATTTTGTTTCTAGGTTTGTTCTTTTCTGATATATTTTTTCCAGAGACGAGATAATGCCATACAATAGTCTTGGCCATTGAAATAGCAGAAGACCTCCAATATTATTTCAAAACTACTTCTCATCATTGAAGTTATCACCTATTTCTGCCCAACTTTCACAGAGGTTTCTCTGTTGCCCAAAATTCTCCTGCAAGTTCATCCTCTAGACAGCTGTGCCAGATAGACATCCAGGTATAAAAGCAAACACTAAACAACTTTTACTGGGGCTTCTACCTTTACACAAAATAGCTACATAATGAAATTATATTTCCACTATTAAAACTTATCTATGCATTATGGGTTCCCATATGGAAGAGCTTATCTTCTGTGAGGATGGGTGTATGGTTAAGAACTTAACGGTTCCTGACCCATGCCCAAAGCCTTGGTAGCTCTTGATCTTTCAAAGAGTTGCCAAACATTTTTCCCAGAAAAAAAAACAAAAAAGCATTTGCCTGAAATATAGCCCAGTAGACCCTCCATGTGTTTAAATTAATGTATCCAAAAAGCTAGTGTTCCAGCAAGGGTAGACAGCAGTGTTCACAATTTGATATTCTCTTAGTGCACTCCAGAAATTACTCAGCATCAGGAATTCAGTCAGACATTTCTCTGGCCATACTGTGGTATATTAGGTCTAGATGTTGACACAGAGGCCAGGTCTGTGCAATAAATTCTGGCTTGCCAGAGTTAGTGAGGTGTTGTGACAAAGCATGATTGTCAGAACTATGGCAACACAAACTGCTAGTGTAGACATGGTTTTCTAGGGAAACTTTGCACGTGCCCAGATAATGTCTTAAATTTAGGGAAGAGGGCACAAACTGAGCCAGCAAAATTATTTATCTGCCAGTCTAGAATAGACGGCTTCACATCCATTCTGAGAATATATATCAGGTGGGATACTAGGAAGCTTTCCAAAGGCAGACCTTTCCTTAATTTGTAAACATTTTCATTAGAAAATGATCACGTCTCCAAGACTTGGTTTGTGTAGTTTTTCCAAAGTCAGAAAAATTCATTATGTCAACATTTCTTTGAAAAGTTGACTTTCCACCTCCTTTCACCTTCATACATTATCTGTAAATTGTGGATTATACTATTTTCCTACTTGACAGGAGTGGTGTGTATATATATATATATGTGTGTTTATTGAAAAAGTAGAGCTTCTCAGGTGCCTTAAGCTCACAGAGCTTTTCCTGGAAACA
>VZRU01016807.1:52051-120520 GCA_013398155.1 Pedionomus torquatus | reverse complement strand
TTTTTTTTTTAATTTTTTTTTTTTTTTTGTTCAAGTTTTATGAGAAAACACGCTTTCTGACAAGTCTCTTTTTTTTTGTTTTGACTCAGAGGTTTCCAAATTTCCAAGCATTTTCAGACACAGGGAGGAAGGTGGGTTCAGGAATCTGACATGTCAAGATTATATATAATTTTTCAGTTATTATTATATACAATGTAGAAAAGAAAAATCTGTCCCAAACTTGCATAAATCTTCAAAGTATTAAATGAGAACACGTTAGCTTGATTTAGCTACCATCTCTGTGAAAATCTGAAATCCCATTCCTTTTTAACTACAGCCTGACTAAATATTAACAGAAGAAAGCACACATGGAAAAGTTAACGTTTCTGTAATTTTTCAGAAAAAAAAAACTTATTTCAAAATTAGGAAGAAACGTATGTGAGAAGCATACTGCCTCAAAGAAGAACATATTTGGGACCCAAAATAAGAACCCAGAAACAGTAAATCCAGACTTGGTCTTGTCTCTGGAAAAGAGCTGTTTTTGACATCCTCATTTGCTAATGCCTTGGCAGGTCCTGGTTTTTGGGAGACTGTCCTGATAGCAGCATCTTTATGCTACTGTCATACCCGGGCTGTATAACTGGAAGATCAGGCATATAGAGCAAACCCAGAGGGGAGGTATAGTTGATCACTTAAGTACTTCTCTGAGTCCTGCCTTACTTGTGTTTTAAAGTGAAAACACTGAATATATTAGGTCTTGATGGAGGAGTACCACATCAACTGACCAATGAACACCTCGGCTGCAGGTGTTCAGTACAGGTACTTAGTCATTCACACTCAGCTTCAGCCAGCTAGAGTGATTATGGCCCATCAGTTGAGTCATCAAACTCTTGTGGAGTGTATTCATACCCTGACACATTGTTAAGGCAAAATGTGATTACTTATTTTGGTGTAAGCTAAATAACCTAACCATGCAATCAACTTGGCCAAAAAACATATGCAATAAGATTTAGGGTGATTTAACTAGTCAATGGTGACTCAGTAAGACACTGTAACTCTCATTTGCTCATGGACTCATATTTTATTTCTGCTCTTATATTTTCTACTTGCAACACATTTCCACTGGACATAGTCTATGGAATGGTAAGCAGGAACACTTCCATTCACTGTGGATCAAGAATTAATTACACTGGAAAATAAAGAGCCTAAGTCTGTTTGAGGTAGTTCTGTTTCCATCAGGAGCTGTTCATGGACATCTAGAAAGGATAACACACCAACGCATGGACTAAACCATATATGAACATTGGCATAATCTTCAGAATATAAACTTCTCAAACCAAAGTTTATATTTCAAACCTTCTATTTACTGACCACGACAAAATTTCTCCTCCGTGAATTAATCTTGTCTCTTTAGGAACCCATTCATACTTTTGGCCTCTTAACAGCCTATGGCTACCAGTTCCATCACTTGAAAAGGCACAAAAAGTTATTCCCGTCATTTTGATTTACAGCTGTTGCTGTATAGTAGCACTGTGTCCCTCTGCTGAGAGGTATTAAACAATCATGGGGGTTTATGCCTGGAATATCAAGGATAAATTCAACTTCACAGCCCTTTTGTGAAAATGGATGAGTGAAGATGGTGATTGAAGAGAACATATTTATTCAAGACCCTGATATAAATTGTCACATTATATTTCCTGAACTATGTTTCATTGAATGACCTTCAGGACAATTAGCAGAGCAACTTCAGAAGATTTCAGATTGCTTTAACAGATATGCCATTCAACTAATATTAACATTTTAAGATATTGTATTTATTATGATGGAAACACCTTAGAGTTTTCTTCTCATGGAAAACTGAAGAACAGCTAATCAAATAATATTAGCATATTGCCACTTTCAGTACCATGACCATATTGTACCAAGGCAAATATATGAAGATAGATCCTTTTATTGAAGTCAACTTTCTGTCTGTAGGTACAAAAAAAGTATATTGAGGAAGGAAAGAACAAAGTGCTTTAACAGTTTAGCAAAAGCAATAGACCCCTGATATTAATACACCTTTAGACATGCAGTGGGTTAGTCTCGGCTAAGGCCAGGCACCCACCCAGCTGCTCCCTCACTCCCCTAGCTT
Source organism: Pedionomus torquatus (assembly GCA_013398155.1). Classification (NCBI taxonomy): domain Eukaryota; kingdom Metazoa; phylum Chordata; class Aves; order Charadriiformes; family Pedionomidae; genus Pedionomus; species Pedionomus torquatus. The sequence continues at coordinate 118,407 of VZRU01016807.1, read as the reverse complement.
AGAGGGATGGGAATGAAAATAGACTGAGAAAGTTTGTGCATTGAACAACCCTTACTGTTGCTGAAAAACTAACTCTTCTAGTGAAAAATTAATTTATTTACTTGAGCCAATGACAATGCATTTGGGTAGTGTAAAACGAAAAGACAAACTTTAGAACAATATCTTTCCTCCCCTCTCTTCTGGACTTGATTTCACTCATTCACTCAAATTTATTTCACTCTAATCTCTTTTTTCTGTATTCCTATCCTTTTCTTCCACTTTATTATTAAAAGTCATAGTTTTATTTCTTACTCATTACCTTGAAACACTTATTATATTTTTAAATAGAGAGCAGAGCAACCTTACTTCAGCAAACATTTTAGACCAAGTGATTTTATAACACCCTTTTTTCCCTTCAGCCTTCAGAGAGAAAACAGAGAACAGAGAAAATAGACAAGTGTTTGTTCTGTAAACCTTTTTTGTTGTTATTTCTGGAACTGGTCTAAAAATAGAAATAAATTTCTGTGAAAAATATAGCTGGATATTACTCCTGGTTTTAAAGATCAAAAACCTTTTTCAAAATGATATGAAAGTAGTAAAAATAGCAAATAAACTAAATGCAAAATGTAGCAGATTAGTACTGTTAAAATTAACTGAAACCTCTTCAACATGTTGAAGTAATCTCTGTGAAATGCTGTTTTCAAAGCTAATCGGAATGTGTTTTATATCTACTGGTGAATTTATTTTGTACTCCAAAACTATTGACGAGTCCAGTAGAATTATTTTTATCTCACAACAAGTTCAGTTTCAAGTTCAGCGTTGACAGGGTTTTTTTTTTTTTATTAACTTACCTACCTAAGCCTGCATCACTTGATAATTGGTGCTGTTTAAAAGTAGCTTTGTAATGCTATGGGTAATTATTAAGCATATAAATTTGTTGATCTAGTTATATTTTATATGACACTTAAAACTGTATTCTCTCCAGCTTTGCTTTCAAAGCTACATGCTTATGACAGCTATCTTGTTTTATGGAGTTCCACAAACTTATTTTGTTTCCATTGCCACTGTATGTCTGGAATGATTTTCTTAAATTCAGTAGTGAATCTTGCTTTGTTCAACAATTCTACAAAATATTTTAAGATTTTCTAGCACTACAGTGACACCTGGTGTTGAAAGCAAAGTTGATAATAGCTCAAAGGTAGGAGAGAATACTTTTCATAATGTGGACTGTCTTAAGACCACCATCTGGGACTTTTCACCACCTGCCAACTTGGAAGAGGAGAAAAGGGAAATTGGGGAAGGAAAGGAAAATGTAGGGAGAGAAGGGAAGGGAAGGGAAGGGAAGGGAAGGGAAGGGAAGGGAAGGGAAGGGAAGAAACAAAGAAGGGAAGGGAAGGGAAGTAGCATTTTCAAAAGTATTAACTGATACTTCTTTGTTGCTTTACTGGTGTCTGTGAAAGACTTTTTTTACTTAATGCCCCCCCCCCCAAAAAAAAAAAAACAAAAAAACAAACCAAAACAAACAAACCAACCCCAAACTAACAACAACCTTAAATTGGTTTAATGTGAGCATGTTTTCTGGTATTCTTTTTTTTTCTTTTTTTTTGTGGTCTTCTTACATAGGACAAAAACAATGAACTAATTCTTCTGCACCAAAGACTGGTTCATGCATTAGCACAATTGCTAAGGTTAATTTCTCAGTCTCACAATACTGACTTTTCAAATTCACTAAATTTAGAAAAGCTCAAGGTGTATGTGAAAGCAAAATTAATAGAGAAATGAAAGATTGATGTGTATTTTTTTTCCTGACGAGCAGCACTGATATTTTTCAATTTGTTTAAAGGAAAATTAAGGCGTTCCTCTGTATGAATGTGTGTTTGCAGGTATATGCATATGTTTCAGCTTCAACTAAAGAAACTGTAGCTGTGTGGTTGCATACAGAATAAATGCTTCAATAAAGCCTAAGTGGAATATACAATCAATGGATTTAAAGCTATATATACAGTTTTGTCTGTAACAGAATTCCTGTGTGCTAGCATACATAAAATATGAGCATCACTAATAAACAGCAGCTGGAGTATATAGCAAGCTGGATCTTTGTGTGGAATATCTTTAAGGTGTTTTTGGCACAACTTCCAGGACTGTCTTGACCAACACTTTCCCAGATGTGTAGGATTATGGGATATATCTGTTGGAATCTCTCAGGAAAGCACTTTAATTCACAGCCACACCTGGGCTGGATATTGCAATCAGCTCCCATTTTCCATTTACAATTTTCCTACCTCGTTCATTTTAATTTCTCTGTTTTCTCCCTTATCACTTAATATATTTTCCTCATTATTGGCATCTGGGCTGTGTGTTCTAACACAAACACCGAAAGACCAAATCAAGATTAAAAAAAAAGAGCAAAAATATTCCCATTTCAGATGGAAGAGCAGATGGAGCTCTTGGCACTTCAGAGGATTCAAATTGACCCTCTGCACCAAGCTCAGGGAAGACAGACTGTCACTGCTGACTGGAAAACACTAAAGAGACCTGTTTTCCCATCGAATATACAGTAGCATTTTCTAATTCTTTAGCTCTAAGCTGTGCATGGTCATGAAAGAGCAGCTGATTTTTTTTCAGATTAGGCTCTTTCATATCTCATGGATGCTCTTCTCTTACTTTTATGTTGAAATGATTGTTCTGAATTTTGAGCTATAATTTTGATCATACCATTTTCTTATCAGTGCCTAAAAGGGGCTGTGATTAAGGGGCGACTATGCCCTGCTCCTTTTCACCTCCCCCCCACATTCTTGGTAAGGTTGTGGGAGTGGAAAGCCACACTGCCATCATCCAGGGATTAAAACACTGAACAGAAAGGGCTGGAAGCTCAGCTGGTGCAAAAGGCTCCAGCTCTGCCCAGAGCAGTTCACGATCTGGCCGGAATTCTCAAAGCCAACCTATGAATGTTCCCAAAATAACTGTGTTTCCCAGGTACTGTGTACTATGTTGGTTGCCTGTATTTGGGGCTAACACAATGAGCTTTTAATGAGCTTTTCTGAACGTTATGAATGGAATGTTATTCCATTTTGCTTACAGCATTGTTTCAACAGTTTGATGCAAAGTATTCAGCATGAAATGTGACCAATAATTTATTTCTAAATAATATAAGGATACTTTGAACAATTTTTTATTTTTTTTTCCTTGAGGGGAGAGGAAAAGTTATACTTTGGATAAAGATTTTCCTGAAGAAATAGGACAGACACAAGTGGTAAAAATGTTAGCAAAATGTATATCCTCTTGAACAGCATCAAAGTTTCATCTAACTTTAGAAGCTGAAAGATGTAAACCAGATTCATGTGAAAGGCTCAAGTTAGTCAGGTTCTGACACAGTCCAAGAGACTTCCCAAAGACATTTTCTACTTTGATTTGTCCATCTTACTCCTGTTTTGGGTCCAAATGCATCTGTTACCTTTCTGCAGTCACATTCAGGAAAAATTCTGTCCAAGAAGTAAACACAAGTTTTGAATTTATTTTTTATGTGAACAAGATGGTGTCTCTGGTGCTTGACCAGCCCACCTAACACATCTTTGTTTCTCTGAAACCAAGCAGAGCAATGAGGAAGGGAGTAACCATGTCTACATGGGAGGTTCAGAAATATTATAGGTTCAGAACCATTGAATGGTTAAAGTTGGAAGGGACCTTAAATATTAATATGTTGGCAATATTTTAAGAAGGTCATTCCATGAAATGACCTGTGCTCAATCCAGTGTGGTAAGAAGCATGCTGTGACAATGAGGGAATTGCCAATGCTGTGAGACTTTTAATTCTTCTTTGACACAATGCTCAACTGAGAATGGATGCATCAGGACTTGGCAATTGCAGGACTATTGTTCATGGGCAGGGAATTCTTTTCTGAAAGAAAGATTGAGCACAGCAACACTGCTCTGAAACACTCCATTCAGCATATGTCATTTCAAGGAAAACACCATTGACTGAAGAGATTTTGCTTTCCAAGTACTATCTTCTTGACAAATATATCTTGAAAATTGGGTGCAAGTTTCTATATTAAAGACATTATTTTTCAGAAGAACTTTTATGAACATGTCTAAAGAGAAGGTAAACTCTAAAAGATATAAAAATGCGCTCCCCTTCCTCCATGAAATGGAATTCTGTGAAGGAGATACCAAAGGTCTCTCTCCCCGAAATCACACACGGGAGGACCAGTCTTTTATGTCTTTCCCCACTCTCTCTATTTTTTTTTTTTTTATTTTTTTTTTGTACGGAAAGTCTAAATAATCACTGAGCTAATTTTAAAAAGAACTCTGACAAAAAAACCACCAATCTCACTTTCAGTGTCATCCTATGTTATGCTATGGTGAATGTATTGCAAAGGAGACTTATATGTGATGGCAATACCTCCTCTGGCAGGAACCACATCATGCAGAGCCCCCTCCAGGAAGCTGCAGATATAGTCTAAAATGTACTGAGATCCCTTTTGGTTATTTAAATCCAAAATTGAAAGCCAGAGTCATACCAAAATATTTCTTCTTATATTTTGCTCAAACTAGGATAATAAAGAAAAATCCTTCACTCTATTAAATGTATAGCAAGCTGATCTCTACCCTTTTATTAATGCAACTTTAGTTGTTGCTAACAGAGGCTGGATTCCACATGGAATGAAAGTATAAACTCAATATTCAACAAGCAATCCCACTCTTCCTGGGTTTTAAAAATAATTTGAGCATGTACCCTTATTTTTCTACATAAGAGTGGCAAAACCAGACTAGCTTCAAGTAACATTTCCTTTTTAAATAGTTGGGGTTTTTTTTTTCAGTTTTAAGAGGACATAAAAGCATCTGAAATTATGAACATCATTTGCCACTCAAATATATTTTTGTGCCAAGATTTGGTATAAAGCAAATTTTCAGCTGAGTGACAAACCAATAAATATGTAGGCTTACAGTAGCTCTTCTGAGAAACTGAACTTCAAAGAGTGTCTTTATAATACTAACAAAAAATGTGCTAATTTTTATGCTTATTTTTCTTTCTTAGTTTGTTCCTGATGGTTAGGAAGTTGATCGTTCATTTTTCTACTGCCATTCACACCAGCTGCTATAAAACAGCTATAAAAATACTCCCAGTGCAGATCTTGACCGTAGATCACTGTACCTAGACCCAGCTGCAGATGGATGGAGCAGCTGGTCCAGAGAGGTGCTGTTCCTGACTCCCACACACACTTGGTCATGATGCATGAAGCAGCACAGTTGCTCCCCAGCCACAATTCCCATTCAGTCACAGATTTATGAAGTAATGAGCCGCCTACCAGAAAAAAACAAAACCAGCAGCTCCACAGCACACTTTAAACAAACACCCAAGAATATTCCATAATTATAAATAACTGCAGCTCAGCCATAAGATGAATTGCTAAAACTTTTTTACATAACTTGTTAAAAGGGAAGCAAACGCAGTAGAGCAAGGAAATAAATATGCCTATGTAGGGAGATAGCAACATAAAAATTGGTAATTATTTTTCAGGACACATTATTTTTAACATCCATGTGATGGTTGATGGAGCTGTTCTGCAACGATTTATGAATATTTCATGTGACCTGGCTATTCAATAATTATTGTGTGAACATGCCAGCTTATCCTGACTGTAGCTTTGAGAGAAACAAGTGGGAAGAATGAAGAATAGTGTGAGATAAGATATGGAGCCTGTAGTAAATGCTAATACACTCTGGAGGGACAATAGACAGCCTATAACCTGTGGGGATGCAAACTCCTGACTCCAAGGCAATTAGAATTATTTTTTACTAGCCTGGGTATAGGGGTCCACAAAGGATTTATGGTCAAACAGAAGCAATTTCTCCAGGGTGGAGGCAAGAATTTCTTGTGATATTGTCCCCTTTTGTGGTATGTGCACAAAACAGACCTGTCCAATCCATCACCTTGAGATAATGGGATTTTTGGGAAGGCGGGCATGCAGAGAGACGGCTTATTTTTCTAAAATTATATTCCTCTTGGTGTTTTGCTTCCAGTTTTAAACTGTTCACTTAAGAAAACTCATTATTGCAGCTACCAAGAGTGTTTTCAAGTTCCTGAGTCACGTAACTCCCAGATGTATGCTGCACTAAGGCCTCATGGTGGTGGAAGTTGTTCTCTCCACATGTCTACTGTTAGCAGTTCCGTGTGAAAACAATCCAAGTACAAGACAGAAAATGAACAGAGCAGTTCCTTGATCTGGACACTCCAGTTCCCAGAGGCACACTATGGTGTGCCACTGCCACTGGAGAGATGCAGCTCACTTTCATCAATTATCATAGTCTCCAAAAGGAAAGGACTGCAGTTGTCTATTCAGCTTGATGTGCTGGCAAAGTGCAGTGTAGGAAAATAACAATGTCACACATTGGACAAAGACTAGAAATAGGAACCCAAGAGTTAAAGTCATAAAACATGTAATTGCAAAAAGATTTCTCTAACAGTTATCTACCCTGGTGTGCCTTTCAGAAACTTAATATTATTTGACCTTGCTTAGTATCATTTAGTGCTGATAAGAATTATGCTCACATCTGTAAAGAACCCAATTTCATATATATTGTTTGTTTGTTACTACAGATGCAATACTAACCTGTATTATTTATGTTCTTTACTACAAATTTATCTTAGAAAATCAGTCACTGATCATAAAGTTTAAATATATTACAGTAACAGTGGCTGATTTTATCTGATGTGAATTATCCTTGAAAGGGAGGGTTCAACCCTTTAGGTCTCTATTCTTCAATGAGCATAAGTAATTCAATGACTTTTCCTGCATCAGCAGGGAAATGACTGCATTACCTAATAGGCTTCTTCCATATCTAACTTGTAAGATCCTACTAATGCCAATAGAGGTTTGAATTGTGTAACAAGGCTAATGTATTTATAGGAAGACAAGATAATGGAAATAATGAAATCTGGACCAAGGATCGCTCAGGTTTTAATAACATAATCTGGTGGGGTTTTTTCCCAGACAAACATTTTCTCTTTTGTACTCAGCAGCTCTCCTCATTGACTTTGTCCTCTTTTTTGGAGAGCTCTTATATCAATGTAATCCCTCAAGAAATTAAGCATGGCCATATATAAACTGATTAGTTAAACAATGCTTGACAGCAAGGGCTTGTATGCACAGAGACTGAAGGGGGTTTGGGACAGAAGTCCAAACTGTAACCTTCCCAGGTACTAACATGTCATCATGTAGGAAGCGAGAGCATGCACCACCATAGAGGAGCCCAGAGTGCAGTCCTCCTTTAATTTTTGCCTGCTCCCACAGGATTCCTTGATCTTGTTCATTCTATTAGCACTGTAGCAAAGTGAGGTCTATCCTTTGCAGTAACAGGGAAAACAAAACAAGGGGTTTAAAAGTGTCCCAGCCTGGGCTACCCATACCTAGGCAGAAGACAGATCATTTCATAAGGTGATTACATCCTCCAGCCTGACCTCTCCCAACATGTTAAGAGCACAAGCAAGTTGGTTGTGAAGGAAGTAACAGTTGAAAAAGTCTATTTTATGAAGCACTCATGCAAAATGTGCTCTTTGATATCAGTGAAGTACCGTTGATAACTCAATGTGGTCATAGAGATTTGTAAAACATGAACAAATACTGGAAGCTTGTCCTTGTTAGCTGGGGGGTTTAATTTTATTTCTGAGAAGAACAGTTACTAGGTGAAAAAGATATTTGTAATAATTTGTAAAATTAATTTGTAATTTAATTTGTAATCTTTAATACAAATTAAAACTAAAATATGATCACAAATTCAGAGTTTGCTGCTCTGTGGCAGCAAGCTGAGTGACATCCACCTGTCCACAAGAACAACAGGCTTTTCTGTTTGTTTTCTGAAGTGTTAGCTCAAACTCTGTGACTTTTCCCTGGATTTTTGTGTGCTGCCAGATAAGAAGCTCCAAGAGCTATAGTGTTGTCTATTAGGAACCCAGGACCACTTTCCATGAAGAACTTTCAGACTTGGATTTATTTTAGAGGCATAAGAATAACTCATTTCTCCAGAGGAAAACTTGTTAGTATTGTGGCATTTCTGAACCTGCTTTCCTGCAGCTCCTGAGCAGTGTGTGCACTGTGCTTTTTGTGGTACAGCATCATTTTCCACTGCCTCCAAAGAATGCCTTTTTGTGCTGTAGTGGCTCACCTGCTTAATAATGGCAAATTGCTGCACAATCATTAACCGACCAATATCTGTTAAAGTCAAACCGAAATAAGGAAAAACAGATGTTGTTTTCTGTGTTTAATGAAAAAGGCTTATGCATCCTCATACCATATTGTCTGACCTTTCTCGAGTTTGGACCTTATGTACCAGACAGAGGTATTTACCACATAATCCATGTATTTGAATGCAGTTTACGGAATTACCCAGAATACATTTGGAAAAGCAAAACAACAGCCCTTGGCAAAAGTACCAGTGAGCATAACCTCTGAGCAAATGAAAGCAGGACACCTGAGAGCTGCAGATCCCACAATGCAACTGCTCACATGCTCAGTTGTCCCCTGGAGGCATAAGAAAAGTTTTACATTTAAGAAGAAACCAGAATATTTAACTTGCTTCAAAATTTCACAGCAAGGTGAGGAGAAATAAGTATCACCCCATCACCAATGCACCTCAATTATTTCATTCTGTTGTGGAGGAGGGGGAGAGCCACCATTAAAACAATTTTCCAGATAGAAACAGTTTCTGACACGTTCAGAGTGAATGGCAGCTCTTCATGACTGAAGGGAATAAATACTTAACCCACAGGGCTGATTGTAAATGTGAAACAGCAGGACCATTACTGCACAAATAGGGAGCACAAGCAAAAACTACTGTTTTCAGACAGGCAAGTCACCTTAGAGATAGCATTACATGGTAGTGAAGCAAGTTGCAAGGATAGCTTTGAAAGTTTGGACCCCATTTTACTGATATTGCTCAGGACTCAGGTGACTCACCCAGGAGATTTTCATCTTAAAACAAGGGATTTTATAGCCTGTATTAAATTATTCTCTTATGGTAATGAAAGCTTCAGCAGGGTCATGGTTATTTGGTCTGTGACCCAGTCACCTCTGGAGAGGAAAGGTATCATACCAAAGAGGCAAGAATAGTAATAAGAATAGAAGCTGCCATAATCTTACCTCAGCACTGAAGACAATATCCACCCTAGTGTAAAAGTGTAGTATCTCAGGAGGGACTCAATCCACTGCTATATTTTCCAGTGTTAAGTAGCAAAGTCATATAGATATGCTAAAATTAGTGCCATTGCTATCAAAGCTATATTAAAAAAAACACACCTCCACCCTCTCACTTATTGTCCTATAGGAAACCAACACCTTTCCTCTCAAGAGAAGCCTATCTACTTGATTTTGGCCCTCCTTGTATTCAGTCAGATCAAAAGTTCCTCCAGTAACTTGACTCTTACAGTGAGCAGCAAAGGATACTCAGGAAAGACTAAAAGTGAGTCACGTGTAGAGTGCTCTCTTCCCTGTTGCACACTTCTAGTTTCTGCTAATCTAGTTGTACTGCAAAATAATGCCAGTTTTTTGTTTGCTTGCACATTTTTAATCTGTTGCCAGCTAATTTCAGAGTTTTCCCTCATTGTGCTTTGTTGTACCTTGGTCCACAAATACAAAAGTCACGATTTTTCAACTGATCTGATTAAAAGTAAAGTCTCTCTTCCTGCAAACTTGGGTCTGCAATTGGATTGCTTTCTGAGATATAATGATGAATCTATCCTGTAGGCTTTACCCAAACAATCCATGGCTTTATACACCATACCATATTCCTCTCCAACTGTTCTTTTCCAGATGAAGAGTCCAGATCTAGCCTCACTTCTATCAGAGATGAAAAGAAGGAGTTACTGATATAGCTTCTGAGATTCTCAGTCAAGCCAGTCAAGAATATTTCATCAAAGTATTTATTCTTGGAAAAGTGTGTTTGTAGAAACTTAGTATTTTTCCAAGAACATTCCAGTCCTGACAGATCTTTAATAAGAGGCTTCTCAAGTCAGGGTAGCTTTTCTGGCCAAAATAAAAAGGAGAAATGAGGGAACAACTACACATCCTTTAGCTGTTGGGATGGATGAACAAAGTAATGTAAATGTCATGAACAAGATATCTTCAGCACTGGAGTGTTTATACTAAGTTAAAGAAATACTTACCGGATAAGTATTTGTAATTTATCTCGGTCAAAGAATGAACAAGTAGAGTGATATATTGAACTCATATTTTCATGCTTGTGGCATTGCTCTGATTGCCCTGGCACAATGCACTCCATTCTTCTTCACCCTAGAGCTCTTTTTACCAAGACCAGCAGTAGAAAAGAGACTTCAAATTGTAAAATAAGAATAAATTATTATCCATTTTCCTGTTCTTTTACACTGCCTGTCTGCTTCTGCCTAAGAAACAAACAAATTGGTCTCAAATTATAAGGAAAATCTTTCACCAGAAGCTTGAAATCTGCCTTTGTCACTGAATAATGTCATGAGCTACAGTAGGACACCAGGCTCTACCTTCGGGGAATTTGGCTTCAACATTTTTTTTTGGAGGAGAGGAAGGTGATAACAAATTCATCATTTATCATTCAGGAAGCTAAACACTGAGGTACCTAAGGGTCATTTCTGGTGAAAGACAGCTTTTGGGTTGTATGCCACAGTTCTCAGATACTCCGCACGTCGCTGCTTATTTTCTAGAAAGTCAGCTGTAGTGCTAGCTACACATTGAGGATGTCATATTTAACATTTCATTTCTTGTCTCAGTTAAACATTTCAGAGGAGATGCTGCTGACTGTGAAAAGTGGGGAATGAGGTATTTGTTCATGGAACTCATTCCTGAGTAGATGTTTTAATTAAGTTTTAAAAAGCTTCAAGAATTTTTTGGTTATGCTAAGTTTAATACTGATATTATTTCAAAAGAAATAACCAAGGCTGAGACTTCCAAGGCCCAGTTTCCTAAGCTCCAGCTGAATTTCACAATAAAGGCAGCTCTGAATAGCTACTGTGTGTGTATGGTGCAGGTCAGATCAATACAAAGATACTACCTGGAGCTGTACAGTAATATTATTAGCATAGTAGTTCCTGGCAGGTATCAGCAGCGCAGCAGTTCCTAGCAGCAAGGCAGATTGCTATGCCACTTCCAGCCCTGGACATGATGTGGGTAACTCCACATATTAGTAGGTAATTTCCCTAACCTACAAATCCAAATACATAAGTAAAAAGAAGCATGCTTTGAAAAAGATGCTCATTTTGTTCTCCATGTAATTCTTTTTGTAGATTGGATTTGTTTTCTCTCTCCATCATACTACTGGAGAGGCAAGTGAGTTGAAGCGAAATGGGAAAATCCAGTGAAGAATCAGTGTTATTATTTAAGCACCATGTATGAATACAGCTTGGAACAAATTTACCTTTGCTGACAGGTGGAAGAAGTAGAATTACTTGTGTTGATATAGCTATATGAGAAAGGAGCTAAATTGTCACTTTTCTCTACCATTCAGTATCCATGCTGGGAAGAGAGCTTATTATCGCTATGACAATTACTCTCCTGTGCAATGCAATATGGATAGCAGCTCAGCTAAAGCATGTTGTCTGCTGAACTAAAAATGACGAATTTCACAAACTCCTATTCAATGTCAGTTTCTCCTTTGTTCTTCAATTTTTGTAATCCACAGGATTAATCTCCTGGTTAAACTACTTAACAGCTACAGCGCGTATGGCTTTATTGTTTTCACATTATCTAGCACATCAAAACCCAAGCCAAAACATAGCCACCCAGGCCAAATTTTTGAAAGGTGTGGCTAGGAATAAGTTTTTCTTTGTGAATAAGGAAACATCTATATAACAATTTGATTAAGACTGGGTACTGCACAGCCACTGACAAAAATATGAATTTCTTAGTGATGGCTACAGCAAAATGTCTTCTGTTCTGTACTGTACTGGTGGCTAAAGCAGGGAATACAGTTTGTACACTTATTTTACCTTCACCATATGTCAGAGTCCATAGATCTACATGTTGCAATGAGTATACAGAAAGGCAGGGTCAAGTGAGGAAAGCTCAAGAATAATGGATGTTACTTTCTGTCACAAATATACCCTGAATCAAAGAGAAAGAAGAAATGATACATAGAAAAAAAACACAAAACACTATTAAAATATAACTTTGTGCAATGTTTTTGTTACTAAAAATCTTTATTTTTAATCTCCTAAAAAGCCCTGGATCTTCAAGAACCATAGATTTAAGATCTTTTCAGGATATAACACAACTGATTCTCACTACTACATATGTAAGTCACTTATAACTCCTGTTTTAATTCCATTTTCTTAGTCTAATGAAAAAAAATCACATTAGTATTCTGTAATCAGATGTTTTCATTGAATCAGAGGCATTATAGAAGGCCAGGTAGATTAAATCTTCCAGATTTTCTTTGTCTCAAAAACTCAAATATATTCTAAAAAGAAAAACTGATCAAACTAGTATATATAATCTACCTTAAACTTGCTTTTTGTTCAATTGTCAGTTGTACTTTTCAATGCTTGGGTCATTCTTTCACAGTTTCTCTACAGTTTTGTCTACTCTGAAGGTAAGCTCAGCAGCCCCCCTCAGTGCCCACAGCAGCCAGATGTAGGGAAGACCTGACCTAAGCCCTTCCTCTGACCCAGGCTTTTGCAAAGATTTTTGCATTATTTTATCTGTCTGTGACTCTAGTGGTTATCTCTGAAATGGAACTGCCCTTCCTTTTGACAAGGTTGGGAAGAGATTTACAACATTGATCAGTGGTACCCTATAACCTACTTAGATAAGTAGCTGCATTCATGCATTTACTTGCAAAGATCCAGCTTTTTCATTGACATATTACAGCTTTTCCAAACACTCTAGAAAGTATGAGAGTACTCAGAAGTATTTCTTCCCAGGCAACACGTCTTTCTGAGTATTCATGAAGTTGACAAACACATCTAACCCGGTATCAGCCAGTCTCTGATAACGGTTCTGGATGGCCTATAAGAAAGGAAACATGACTTGGAAAATATTTATTGCTATGCTGCAGAAAAACACTCTGAGGTCTCCTGGTTGCACATGCTAGCAAGTATTGCCTTTGCAAAAGAAGATAAAACATGAAATTCAAGGCACTTCTGCATTAGAAGAGACATGAAGGGATGCAGCAGGAATAAATGTTGGAAACAGCTATAGGAGATACGGCTATCCTCTTTACACTAAGCATTTCTGCAGAAAACCACTTGAGATAAGCTTCATTATCTTTCTATAGAGGCTTTTCTAACACAGGTGGGATTCACTTAAGTAACAAGCAGATGAAAGGTTTCCACAAGGTTAAGCAGACTCTGTCCAAGTCACTGCAAAACCCAGGGGAAAAAAAAAGTACATTGAAAGACTCAAGTGGAAAAGAGATCCTCTTTTTTTTCTTTTCAAAATTCAAATTTTCTCAGAGAACAGTTTCTTTTTTTTTTATCAATCTTTCCATAAAAAACATGAACCAATGTTTGATTTTTAATCGTGATTTTTTAAGGCCCTGTATTTTACATGTCTTTCTAGTGTTTTGTGTGGACAATACTTTAATTTGCTTTCCTCTTAGCTGTTCTCAGTGCCAGTAGTGGAATCTGGAACTACTGATTTCCAGACCCTTGTGCTCAAGTATTTTATTTTATGCTACAATATTTCAGACACATAATGTTGAAAGAAGAAGGAGGAAAAAAAAGAAAGAAAAAGAAAAAAAAAACAACTCCCTAAACACAGCTCCGAATTATCTACATAAAGCAACAGAAATGTAGATACTGGATTGTGTCCAGGACTCCTGGTTTCCTGCAACACTTACAAGACAAAAGTTAGGGCAGCATGCTGCGAAAAGATACCGAGCTTTTCCAGCACTGATAGACTTCCCATGTCTGCGATGCCACGGCTATAGCATTTGCTGTCAGACCCAAATTATCTCAACCACAGGCTGTACTGCCTGGGTTTGCAAGGCCATAAATCAAAGCTGTCCCCTGGAGACAGGGAGGGGAAAACTGGCCACTCCTAACCTCAGCCCCCCACAACTTCCCACCCCAGCTCCTTCCTCTATGGTGGTTCGCTCTACACCCATTTTGATAGGCATCAGCCTGCTGAAGTTAGTGGCGGCTGTAAGGGGAGAAAGACCAAGGACAGAGCTTTAAAAAATGTTATTCCAGTCAATTTTTTAATCTGATGTTTTGGCTGGTTGGTTGGGCTTCATTTTTTTTTGACACTTGCATATTATTTTTGTGAAGTAAACAGCAGATTTGCTCTATGGGACATGCTGAAACAGACACTGGTGGGAGAAGAATAATATGCCTTCAGAGCTGATTTGTTTAATTAACAACTCAGGATACTCTGGGAGCAAAGATAGGCTAGAATGAAAATCTAGTTTTAAATATTGCTGAACTGTGACCAGCTGAGGCAAAAACTTCAGTATAGATGGGTAACTTCAGAAGCAGAACTGATTTCAAACCTGGTTTGAGCTAGGTCCAAGATAAACAGCTTGATCTTCATCTCATTACTTGATATGTCTTTGTTGATCCCTACATTAATGGAAAGGCAGTATTTGTGCTCCCTTTTGATTGTGGATTTTTCTGACTTCAGAAAAATAGAAGGGTTTCATAGGAAGGGAGAAAAATACGTGTGTCTCAGGGCGGGGAGGCTCCTGAATTTCTGAGGAATCAGTGAAAACAAAAATTTTCATCAGAGTTGAAAACCTGAACATAATCCCAGTAGGAATGCAGCAGGCAGCTGAAGAGCTACAGCACCATCTTCTGGAAGTTAGACATTTCTGAATTTCTAAAGCTAATTTAATATGTACTCACATTGACAGGTGAAATTTAATGCTCAAAACTTGGGGTGAAATTAGCATGTTTTTCTTTACAAAAATGCTTTAACAAAATATTGAGCTAATAAAAACTACTGTCATGATTTAAAATCCTTGCAGATATTTTTTTCTGTATAGGAGATTATTGTCATTGGGCTGTAAGTACTCCTTAAATTCAAGCATTTGATACTAAATCACAACAAGGTATAAAATTTGACAGCAAAGTTGGTTAGAAATTATCCTCAAACAAAAAGAATTTGTTTAGTTTTTCATTGTTTATGGTGAGATTAATAATAATAAAATATTTAACTAATCCTTCAAAAAGAGTAAAAGTAGTCTTTAGGTTCTGAGAGTTTTTAAATTATCAAATTCTACTCTCCTAGAATCATCTTTAAAACCTGAAAGTATAAATTAACCTTTTTTAAAAATGTGATAGTTAATGTGTAAGTATATCTTCTATAAACGAAATACAAGTGGTATAATCTTTTTTTGCCACAAGTATTTGTGACAATTTCTTCCAAAATACCTACCAAATTTTTTTAGCTGATCATACTATCAGTCTATGCAACATTTTTTCCTGAAATTGAAGGTTTTCTTCCATGTGAAGAGAGAAATTTCCCATTCCTGCTGAGGACATGACTCCTTGACTAAATATGACCTGTTCATCTCCCATTTTGGCTTTGTCTCTTTTCCCAGTATAAATTGCTCATAGACTCATACTGTTGGAGTATCTGTCTGAAGTAGCATTGACTTTCACCACATATAGAGTGGTGCAGAGCACAAGCCATGGTCTAAAAAAACCCGAGTGAGGCGATTCACAAGCAGGATTTAGTAGTTCATCTCTGTTTTCCAGTTCTCTGTTGGGAGAAGATCTTCTCTTCATCTATTTTTGCTCCATACTAATCTTATCAGAAGATAGGTGAACCCCACTTTGGAAAAAAAAAAAAAAAAAAAAAAGTGGAAAATATTCAGTTTAAGAAGTACAATTTAGGGGATGCCCTGTATGAAATAATAATTCACAGTGCCCTGGAAAAAGGTTCTTTTTTTCTACAACTCACTTCAGCAATATTGATGAGCAAAACAGGCACTTAACAGACCTCAGCAGGCTTTACAATTTACCCTCATGTACTACCTCTGTGGTGTATTTTGTTTTTTTAGCCTGAACTCTTCCTTCTTTTCCGCCTGTTCTCTGCAAGAAGCCATGTCTTGTTGAGACACATCCAGAAACAGCTTATGTTTTTGCTGTATTCAGATTTCTGTTTTAAATTTACAGTGTGAAATGTACCAGCCAACTTTCACAGCTCCGGGCAGATCGCTCCATCCCGCGGCAGCACCGCTCCTTGCAGCAGCGCTTCCAGGCTCCCCCCAGGCGGGCTCCGGCGAGGCAGACCCCGGCGCCCGGGCATAACGCCTGGCAACACACTGCTGCAAGGATCCATGCTGCCTGCAAAATCTGTGAATAATGCCACGTGTTCTTTAATGCTATTGGCACCTTGTCTATAAACGCTGTACGCTCCTTCTGCAGAGTGCCTCTTGTAGCGCTTGCCTTGCTGTTATGGCTCATTTTAATGTGCCAACTTGGAATATTGTCTGGGTGCATCTCCTTATGGTAAGTCAACAGTCACACAATCACAGAATGGTAGGGGTTGGTAGGGACCTCTAGAGATCATCTAGACCATCAACTCCTTCCCCATACCCCCCGCTACTCCCCCCAAAGCTGTTTCACCTGGAGCAGGTCGGACAGGATTGCATCCAAGAGGGTTTTGAATATCTCTGGAGGAGACTACACAACCTCTCTGGGCAGCCTATTCCAGTGCTGTCACCCTCAGAGTAAAGAATTTTTACTTAATTTTGAGAACAAATTTCCTGTGTTCCAGTTTGTGCCTACGGCCCCTCATTCTGCCCCTGGGCACCACTGAAAAGAGTCTTATTCCCCTCAGTGATACCCTAGAGGAGGCTGGGGCTTCAAACTCCTCTGTGTGTTTCTGATGCCAGTTCATTCCAACGAGAGAGGAACAGAAGTCAGCAGAGGGTTAATACAATAGTGCATTCAATGTGGAAAATAACTTTCTGTGTAAACAAATCATGAAAAAAAAATCCCATTTAAAGATAGCATTTAGCACAGGGCTTTTCCAAAATTATTTCAAGAGTGAATCATAGCCAAACACTGAAGTCCTATTTTAAAAAAATAGAACCATAGAACCAACCCAAAATAGGATTAGAAGGGACCTGAAAAACCTACTGGTGTATGATGAGATCGGTTATACTTTCTAATTATACCCTAATTATATTGTAATTATAGATATATACCATACCTATGCTTCCTATCCTCCAGGCAACATCATCCACTGTTTCATGAATTTTATTTTCATAAGTTTCCCAGTATATGATATGATTGTCTCCTGTTTTTCTTCAATTCCCTTGTTTTTTGGTATATCCCTACTGGAAGTGATAAACAGACTAACCCTTTCTTCTCTGCACCAGCTCTCTACATACTTGAAGCCTGGTATATTTTCCTTTGGGTTTCTCTTCTTTAGGTTGCCCTTCCTTCCCCTTTCACTACTGATGTCATTATTTCCTCGTGCTTCATGCTTTTTCGACCTCTCATTCAGATTCCAGACTCTTTACCTGGCCCATGTATTTGTTGTAGCATGGTGCTTGGAAGTATGAGACTCAAAACTAGCTGTAGTGGTCCAGCCAAGCCTTTATCAACAAAGCAGAAAAATTTTCTTAGCCATTCTTCTGCCTGACCTTCTTTTGTTTTTCAGATATGTAGATGTCTGCTCCTTTATGTGCTCTTCTGGCATCCTGTCATCAAATGTACAATATATTTAATTATTAATCAAAACTCAAAAATAAATAAAAGTTTACCCACCAGCTTGAAATCTACACTCTTCAGTTTTGCATGTGAGCTCTTCAAAGTCAAAGCACTCTCTTCCTTGAAACAGAGACTCAGTGTATGTCAAATACATTAAAGATTGACTTTGTGATGAATGTTAGTCTAATAAGGAGCTAGAAACCAAATGGGCTGAGAACTCGGTTCCATTTAAAACAATGGCTCAAAGGATTTCTGAGATAAAGAGTCATGCCAGCATCAGCTGTAGATTGCATATTTTTATTATTTTTGTGAAATTCCAGAAGAAAGAATGTTAAAACACTGCACATTTTACATATCAAAACCACCTGGACAGATGTTGTTTCAACTATTGACATTACATCATGACAAGAGAAATAACATTGCGTAAATCTCTCTAATACGCCTCCTGAAGATCATCTATTATTTTTAAATGCATGTAACGCTACAGTGTAAAATAGAGAAAGTAGCATTGCTCCTTCAGATTCAGGGATGCATGGCACTTAGCCACAGCATTTTTAATAAACTCTCAATAACGACAAAGTACATAGGGATATGATGGTAGACTTGATTTATAACTCAGTTGCATCTGATAACTTTAATATTATATTTTTAAGTTACTTGACTTGCAGTGTTTCTCATTCTTTACTTTCTAATAGTTGTAAAAATGGACCTACTTTAAGACACAGTTTGAAATCACTTCCTGACTAGAAATATACAAGGGACCTGGAAACATATAGCTGTTATTTTCACATCTAGACAATCAGGATAGAACTAGGTAAAAATTAAAGACTTTCCCTAAACAACTGAAAATTTTATGAATCTTCCAACCCTCTATTTGCCTCATTTAGGAATAGCAAAGGAGGTACTTTATCATAGCTGTTGTAAGGATCTTGCAATCTAAAACAGACTGATAAAGAGCAGGGCTATGAGCTATCTAATAAAACATACTGGGGAGAATATCAGTTGGACACAGACTGAGGGACAACTTTAAAATAAAAATTGCATGTCATCAGATGTGTAACTTATTCCCCCTTTCCTCTTTGCCTTGAAATTATTAGTCCATGAATTTCCTGCACTTATCCTGGCAGTTGTGCTGAGCGGCGCCTGCCTGCAGAAGCAAGGAGCTCCATGCACACTGCAGTTCCCACACCAGAGAACCTTGTAGGCCATGGAAAGACCTGATGGTGCTGGCAAGTCCAAAATCTTGGGTGCCACATACGGACCACCTCTACATCATTGGAGTGCCACAGGGAGAGGCTGATTCTGATTTACTTGTGTGTGCAGAGAAGATGTATTTAAAATGCTGCAGTTCACTGTGCCAAGCAGCAGGGACACGATGGGGCAGTCTGCCTTATGGCGCTAAGGGACCAGGAGATGGGAGGAAAGGAAAAAGGATGCTGACAAAAGGACACTGCAGCTAATGAGAAGAAAGGTGGTGAAAACTGTTGGTGTGAGAACTGAAAGGAAACATTATACAGGATGACGTGCTGGAGTTTGGAAAGAGCCTACATATCTCCAGCCAGACACCAAAGGGAGCAGAGATCATAGAATCATAGAATGGTTAGAGTTAGAAGGGACCTCAAAGATCATCAAGTTCCAACCCCCCTGCCATCAGCAGGGACACCTCCCGCTAGACCAGGCTGCTCAAAGTCCCATCCAGCCTGGCCTTAGACATTTCCAGGGATGGGGCATCTCTGGGCAACCTGTTCTAGTGCCTTATGACCCTCACAGTAAAGAATTTCTTCCTAATATCTAATCTAAATCTCCTCTCTTCCAATTAAAACCATTACCCCTTGTCCTATCACTACACTTCCTGAAAAAGAGTCCCTCTCCAGCTCTCCTGTCAGCTCCCTTCAGATACTGGAAGGATGCACTAAGGTCTCCCCAGAGCCTTCTCTTTTCCAGGCTGAACAGCCCCAGCTCTCTCAGCCTGTCCTCATAGGAGAGGTGCTCCATCCCTCTAATCATGGAAAAGCAGACCCTCCTGGCACAGGTGTCCCATGTTGGCTCATCCCTCCTCACTCCCTCCTGGCCAGGTAACTCACACCCCCACAGCTCTCTGTGAGTGGGAAGTGTATTAGATCTGTCCCTAGAGAAGTGAAGCAGCAGTTTGATTGAGGAGGACATAAAGCCTTTTACTCCTATTGTATTGAAGGTGACAGTAAGGAAGAGGAGTTTCCATTTATATAAGCATTAAATTCAGGCTGAATGAGCAGGAAGGTCAGTTTTGAGTAATTGGCCCTGGAAATGTGAGGGAACAGACTTGACCACTTAGGGACAGAAAGTAAAACAAGGAAAGGTGGAGATGAAAACTGTATATTACCAGATGCCAGGAAAAGTGGGGAAGAAAAAGACTTACTAAAGGAAATTACAAATTAGGGGTCAAAGCGACTGAAGAGAAACCAGGAACAGACAAAATTGTGAAGTTCCAAAAAAGGACAGTGCATCTGTACTAAAAACAGCATATACTCAGGACTAGTGAGAGTTTCAGAGAACCTAAAGAGTATCAATGACACAAAGGGGTCAGATCATATTAAATTCAAGATTTATCAAAAATTTGAGATAAGCTTGGCAGAAAAACAGCAATTGTAAAGAAAAGAAACCAAACTAAAACAGAAACTATATTTCTGGAATTAAAATAGCATATTGTTGGGTTTTTTTTTTCTCTCTCCCTGTTGCCTATGAATAACATTGAGCAACAGCTATTCTGGTCCTTTGCCCAAATATATACTGAGACCACTGATAGATCTGTGGCAACCAAACAATTTGAAAACCTGTGGCAGACTTAAGCAGATTAAAATACACTAATGCTCATCAAGAAAAATATGACAGCAGGAAGAAGCAAAAAAGTGCATACTGCATCTTGTTCTGGAAAATCTATCATACCATAGACATAACTCCGATTTGAGGTAGAAATATAACCACCCAGCAAGGTGGAAAAATAAGCTTTGCCATTTTTTCTCTTTGTCTTGCAATCTCTTCACATCTTTCTCTGTCATCACTTCTCCAACATTTAGATGGAGAAGACCTGGGTGCATTTTTTAGATTTATTTTTTTTATTTTTTTTTTAGATTTTGAGATGTTAGGAACCTCTCAAAGTACTTTGCTGAGGTTTCCAACTGAAATAATGATTGTCCTAAGTCTTATGCTGCTTTGTTTTTCTAGAATAGGTCTGTTGAATTCTTTTTCCCTATCAACAAATAGGTAACAGCTGGCTCACAGGTGACTCTTCTTTGAAGGACTTTTCTTTTAAAATATTATTATAATATCAGTTGACTAACAATCAGCCTGCTCTGAAGGCTACCAAAATCAGCATAAAACGTCCCAGTATCACTAACCCTAATGGCTTAGGTCAGATTCAACTGCAGCTTTCCTTTAGATTCCACTCCTCGACCCTTGCCAAAAACTAATTTTTCTCCATTTACCTCATAAACGGTGCCAACTGTTGAGTTTCTGAAGAACAGGTAAGGAGTTTAGGCACAGCCTTGGAGATTCACAGAGGGGCTATTGCTAAGCTCAATGAAGTCAGTTCCAGAGATGAGCAAGGCCCTGGGCAGCCCATTATCCTTAATCAGACAAGTTTTGCCCAGCTTGTTCATCTGAGCTTAAGCATGGTGGCTCAGAGACAGCCTTCATCAGGGCTTGTTTCCACTTGAGAAATGCTGATTAGTAAAATGTGACTAAAAACCTTTTCAGCTCATCAGCTGACAGGGTATCAAGTTCTGATTTAAAATTTGATTTCAGCTTTGAAGTAGTAAATCCAGAGACTTACTTAGAAACACCCTTTCCCATAGAAAGGTTGGGATCACTTAACCAGCAACAGATGGCAACAAGAAAGAACTTCATAAGGAAATTGGAATAAACCAGGATTCAAAGAGTTTACAGGGCTATGGGGAAGAGGGTAATAAGGGTGAGTAATTTCTCCTTGCTAGGGCTGACTCAGCAGCCAACTCTTCCTCTACCTGCCCGTGGGGGAGCTATGTCCAGACTAGGATCGCAACTGTAGATGCTTTTATCTGGGTCACAGTCTGGATTTTCAGTGGTTGTGGTTTGTAGCAGAATCCAGAGAGCCAGGAAGTGCAATTTCCTAGAAATCAAATGGAAAAATTACAGGAAGGGAGGGTGGGCTGAGAAGCATGAGGGAACGCAAAGACTTCATAGATGTACTAGACGTGAAGACTCCAAGAACAAAGAAGCTGAGGTCTGCAGAAGCCCCAGCAAAGGAAAAGGAACACATTTCTCCATGGGGAGAAAGCTGGCTGTGATTTGCTATTGCTGGCAGATGGAGCTTCAGCCTCAGCTGGCAATCTATCAAGCTTTAAAAAAAAAAAGTAGAAAACTGTCTTGGCAGTGATTGGGAAACCAACTGCAATGCTGAAGGAAGAAAAACCGCATGCTCTGACAGCTAAGTGGTTCATGACCCCTGCTCGCAAAAGAAAATGAAAGGTGGTAGTGGTCAGTGACTCACTCCTCTCAGTATTAGAAACATCCATTTGTTGATATGACCTAATGCTTATGGAGAGGTTCTGCCCAAATCAGAGCTATTGCACAAGTTTGCCAAGGCTCATTCAGGCATCTGACACCTCCTCCATGTGGCTCATTCACTTGGGAGCTAATGCTACTGCTCTAGGAATGGGCTACAGAAAGCCATAAGAAACAACAAGGCTCCTGAAGCAATGATGAGAGAATCAGAGCCTCAGCTGGGGTTCTTATCAATCCCATCGGAGAGGGTAAAAGCCTGAGCAAGGACAGACACATCCTGGAGATAAATATAGGGTTATACAGATGCTGTAGCTTAGAGGACTTGGGTTTCCTGAAGGGGGGAGGAGGCATTCATAATAGGGTCATAAGAGGGACGAAAAGGAAATGACTGAATCAGTTGTAGATATGTGTAAAGTATTTTGCCTTATATGATGCAGGATGCACATGTTCACTCTGAGATCTGGAATCTGCTGGGAGACCGACCTGTTTAAAGTCTCCAGGGTAATAACAGAAGGAGGAAAGGGCATCTTTGGGAAAGAAATACATCAGGACACAGAGAATACAAAGCTGGGTATCTTTAATTTAATTTTAGCCTTTTCATATTAGGTATCTAATTTAAAGTAGTCATGTAGGCTCATATTGCAATCAATCCTTTCCACCTGTCTTAGACTGCTATTCTGGGATGGGAAGAATTGCCTCTGGATGAATTTCTGTCTATATACATACTGTGGAAGAAACCTAGATAGCAAAGTGTCTAAGATAGTTAAAGTAAGATTAATCGATTATTACTTAAACTGTAAATATTGTAAGAAAATGCTGAGTAGAAATCAAACCTCTTCTCAAATTTATTCTGATCAAAAAGGAGAAAATGACAGAAAATGAGGAGCAGCGGGCAATTTAAGGGAGAATTATCAGTGAGGTGGCAGAATTGATAATTCTTCAAAATGGAGGAGGAGAATGCAGTGGGAAAAAGGACAGTAGGCTTCAGGAGAACAGGTCTTTGTGACTCAGATAAATGATTGGGAAGACCCAACGAGAAACACAACTATCAGAAAAAGAGTCTAAGGGAGCTGGCAGGTTCTTAAATAAAGACACAAGAGAGATGAACATCTCTATTGTCAGTATAAGGAAAAGCAGACACCTCGAGGACTGATTTAACTTTCTAGTTTAAGGGTGAAATACCATATTCAGAATCCTTGCAAATCAGAACTGAAGAGATTGCTTTCAGTCCCTCACAAATTTCTTCCTCCCTTGCCTCTTAGTTTCCTTTTAGTTGTAATGAAAAATAATCTTATTTATAAGTTCCACCTCAAGTTCTCCTTAGTAGCTAATAACTGAACTTAACAGTGAGAGGCTAAACTTGGATTAGGTCTTCACTCTTAAGAAACAAATGAATATAAAAGAAAAAACTGGAAAAAATTGTTAATGACAAGCATGTATAATAACATTAACATGAAGTGACAATGTCAGAAAAAACAAAACACATGATAATTTCACTACAGTTGTTCCAAAAGAGTAACAAGAAGGGTAACAAGAAAACATTCCATATCTTTTTAAGTAGAAAGATGCAGACTCCTGCTTAATCAAGACAGAATCCTGCTAATGACAGAAGCTGCCAATGGACCTGAAGGGTTGTATGTTTTCCTGGCTTTAGTCTTCAACTGTGATTAGATAGCTAACACAATTAACATCAATGTCAAAGAAGTATGAAGTCTGCTGGCTTGGAAAAAGAGCAACTTTGAGACTGTCCAAAAAAGTTAAAGGTTTTCAAATAATTTGATACCATGTTTAAATTGTCCTCAGAGTAGTTAGGACACTAAGGTAATACCAGAAAAGATAGTGTTAATGGAGGCTAGCTGGGCTCTTGAAGACTGAAATGATAAAATACAGTTGAACATGTATGAGAAGGATGAAAGGAATTCTCAGTCATTTATGGACCAGTAGAGCTTAACTTCAGCTCTAGAAAGACATTGGAATAAATAAAAAAGATTATAATTATTCAACGCATGGATTTGTAAAGAAAAAACACTGTCAAGTTTATTCAAAGGCCTTTGATGACAAACTAAAAGGCTCTGTGGATAGGAAAGAAGAAACAAATATGACATACCTTTGCCTTTTAAGCTTTTGACTTTGACTTCTATCCCAACAGGTTAGGAATATGATGTTAAAAACAATGTGTGCACACGATTAAATGAGAAAATTAATCCCACTGTTTAGTCCTAGTTGTTTAGCATCTTCTGGGAAGATGCATAAAAAGATGATCTATAAGGTTTTGTGGTCAGTCTGGTATCTCTCCAGTATCCACATTAAATAACTTGGACAGCAGAATGGAAATATGTCTCAAAAAAAAAAAAAAAAAAAAAAAAAAAAAAATCTTCAACATGGTATTGCAAATATATTAGAGGGCAGGATTAGAACTCAAAATGACCTTGATAAATTGAATACATTCTTAATTTTGAGAATGACATTGAGAAATTGAATAAATGACATGCATTAAATGGGACACAATTCAACAAGGATCTGCACAAAGCATGGCACCATAAGAAATAAGCAAAAATTAAGCACAAATGCAACAAGAAATCAACTGGTTGGAGAAATTCTACAAATAAAGCTCTTGAATCTATGGTGGATCGCATACTAAACATAAATTGATGGTGACATACATTACAAAAGTACTAATACGGCACTGGTAATAATAAGAAGCTGGAAGACATGTGATGGAATCCTTTACACTTGAAATAAAATGTGACTTCAACCAGAGCTCCATTCTGAATGTGTCTCTGAAAGACAGGACATTTCTGGAGAGGGTCCAGAGGTGAGTGACAGGTCTAATCAGAAATTTGAAGACAAAGACCTAGCAAGGAAACTTGAATTAATTGCTTTGGAGATTTTGGGATTGTTTCTAATATTTAAATGTAAATTAAAGAAGTAGGGGAGAGACTTAAAAACATTATTCAATTATATCAAAATTTACTGGAAAGGAGAAATAAATGCTGGCTTCTAATTGCTTCGGATTTTCTTTTTTTTATGCACACTGGAGTACAAGTACATTGGGTTTAAAGTTGCAGTGGAAATTTGTATGATTTCTTACTGTAAGGTGAGGGAAGTATCAGATTAGCTTGCCAGCAATGATTATAGAAACCTAAAACTTGTGGACCAGGTTAGGCCAACAGCTATTATATACAATAATTAGGTAGGTAGGTAGATAGGTAGGCAGTGATCTTGCCTTAGGTTTAGACAGTTTGGATTACTTCCTTTTGATTCTTTTCTACATTGATTCTTTGATTCCATAATCTTTGTTGGACCCTATTCTTTCCTTCTGAGAGAACAGAAATGATTCAGAACAATTTTATTCTCTTTCTGTTGCTTCAATCCTGTTGCCAGTTACTGGAAATAGTATCAATTTTTGAAAGATAAATGGGGAGAGGAGAAAATGAGAAATAGTCATGGCACTGGGATTGCAATATGCTCTGGAAAGGTGTACGATCTGATGGACAAAACTACTGCTCTGAGAATCTTTCCTCCTGCTTGCAGGTGAGACTCACTGTAAAACATGTGGTTGTTCCAAAGGAACTGAGTTATCCATGAGCCTAGAGTTAGAAAGTTATTTTTATAGATCCTTGGTTTAGACTACAGAGTATCTCGAAGACTTTGAAAACACCTTAGAGCTTGGAAGACAGTTGTCTCGATGACAGATTCATACTCCAGAATATGGTATGAAGTCAGTCCATTTGAGGAGCGAAAAAGACATAAATAACCATTCCTGTTCCTTATCTGTCAGGTAGAGCATTCTTTCGTCAGCGTGGCATGACTGAAAGTTTTACCCATGAACACTTCTGCTTGAAATCTTTGCACATAATTCAAAAAAATTCTTGTCATGTGGGAGAATAAAAGTAGGGGCCTACACTCAATTTTAAGTATATATACAAAATAATAATAAAAGAAGAAAAACCAAACACAACAGGAAAGCATTTCCTTTCAGCTCTCTGTTTAGTGAATTTTGTCTCATAAACTCTAATTAAAAAAATATGTGACAAGCCCCTAAAAGTGTAATATTCACCTAAAAATTGTGCACTGTGGACAAAAAGAAATTATGCTGCTTCTTTGATTTAATAATCTCCTACTTCTTCTTTTATGTGAAAAGGAAATAAAAACAGGTAGTCTCCTTCATGATAATAAATACACAAAAATTAAATTCCAGTTCCAGTTACTGAGGAACTGTCTTGCCACTCTCTTTTGTAAATACATATTTTAATCATACAGTTTCATTATTACTAAGGAGAATTTTAATTTTTCTCATGCATGTATGGTAAGGATACTTTTTTTCAGAGAGGCTTCAATTGATTTTGCTTATGTACTCCAAGAAAAAGAAATTAAAAAAATTATAATGTACCAAGAGATCTATCAATATAAAAAATTATATCTAACATCTAACTGCCCTAGTCCATTTACATTTATATACTAGCTGAGGAAGCAAAATTTAAATAAAAATAAATCTTCACCGGTACCTGTAGGTAGCTGAATTTTTTCTTCTAATTTCATGTGAATCATGGAAATATATTATAGGACTTTATAGGCCTTTTTGGTTGATATTTATTATCAGTTTTATCTGATGCAAATTTAACATTCAGAAGCTAAAAAAAAAAAAGGTAAGCATGATAAATTAAGGACAGAAAAATATTTATGATTTTTATGTACATGTTTCATTATGTGCATTGGAAGTTTAAAGGAATTGTTTTTAGGAATCTTTTCATGGGACAAATATTTTCATGTCTGTTCTACGAAAACACATGAGTCTTAGCCTAGGATAAGTCAGGCAGTGATTGTATTTATCCAACTTTTACCATGTCAGGGAATAATGATCCTTACCGTTACTGTCCTTTTCTTCTGAGAAAGTTTCACTTTTCAAGAGTGGAACTAGTACTAGTTCAGTACTAGAAATGAACGTGGTTGACTTAAATGTTTTTTCTTCCTTTGGAAAGCTGGAAAAACAGACTTCAGCTACTCTTCTTCCTGGCAAGGTTTTTCAGTGCAAATAATGCTAGTAAATGAAAGGAAAGAGAGCTATCTGAGCTTGAAGTTGACTTTGATTTTTTCTTACTCGTGGGACCATCATGATAGGAAACACTACGGATTAGTGACTGAATAAACTCAATGTGCTTTGCAACGCACAAAGGTCTGGCATGGAGATCACTTACTTTGCATTATTTTTCCAATACCTCTGTGACATCTCAAGGAAAGCATGAGGATAATACAATCTCCATAATGTAACTGTTTGATAAAATTATCTGCACTAAAACCTGAGAGAGATAGATGCTAGTGGGGCACTTCAGAGACAGTGTGGTACAGCACAGAAGCTGGTCCGTGCAATTTTGTCTCTTGGGCATTCAATGGGCAATGTCAGTAGTTCTAGAATTCTGAGTGCACTAAGTGCACTGCTTCCAGGTTTCTCATGTGACTGACCCAAAAGTCAGGCAAAAGCCAAATAAAAAAAAAAAGGCCAAGGAAATTAGAAATTCTGGGCACCTCCACCCACAGAATCATACATTCACAGAATCACAGAACTGTTGAAGCTGGAATGCACCTCTGGAGATCACCTAGTCCAAACCCCTGCTCAAAGCAGGTTCAGCTAGAACAGGTTTCTCAGGACTGCATCTTGTCAGGTCTTAAACACCTCCAAGAATGGAGACACCACAGTCTCTCTAAGCAACCTCTTTTGGTGTACAAACAGCCTCATTCTAATAGAGAGGTATTTTTCTGATATTTAAAAAGATTTTTCATCATTTCAATTTGTGCCCACTGCCTCTTGTCCTCTCACTGCATACCACTGACCAGAGTCTGGAGATGTCTTCTTTCTCATCAGGTATTTATATACATTGACAAGATTGCCCCAGACGTTTCTATTCTCCACATGGAATCATCCTTTCCTCATATGTCAGATGTTCCACTCTCTTCATCATTTTTGTGGTACTTCACTGGGTCTGCTC
This sequence comes from Pedionomus torquatus, assembly GCA_013398155.1. Classification (NCBI taxonomy): domain Eukaryota; kingdom Metazoa; phylum Chordata; class Aves; order Charadriiformes; family Pedionomidae; genus Pedionomus; species Pedionomus torquatus. Next base: position 90,274 of record VZRU01016807.1, on the reverse strand, counting down.
CAGTATGTCCGTGCCTTATACTGGAGCTCACTGTACTCTCAGAAATGGATTGAGCAGTCCAGATGTGATATTCAGGGCTGAGTTCAGAGCAAGGATCACTTCCCTTAACCTGCTGGCAATGCAGCCCTAATGCAGGCCAGGATATTTTTGACCTTTGCCATAAGGGCATGTTGCTGGCTTGTGGTCGTCTTGGTATCCAATAGAACCCTCAGGGCTTTCTCTGCAAAGTTGCTTTCCAGCTGGCTGCCCCCAGAGCGTAATGGTGCACGGGGTCATTCCTTCCCAGCTGCGGGACTTGGTGTTTCCCTTTGTTCAACTTCAGAAGATTCTTGTTGGACCATTTTTCTAGCCAGTTGAGGTCCCTCTTAGTCACAGCACAAGTGTCTGCTGAATTAGCTACTCCTGCCAGTTTTGCAACCACATGGATACAAGCTGACACTGTAGATTTACATGCAGTACTAGTGTTTCTCCTTACGACAGAGGCATACACAAACATAGGTAGTATGCATTTGAATATATAGAACAGGCACATAGGCAGTTGGACTAGGTGATTGTTGTAGGTCCCTTCCAAATTAAATTGTTCTGTTCTATATATGCACAGGGGGAGTGGAGTGGGTATGTATATACATATAAACATACTCACTGATATCCACATAAGTATACATTAAGTGAGGTAGACAAGCTCATGGGATGTGAATAGACTTTAGATAGCTGAATTTCATGTTAAGCATATTTTAGAAAGCGTTAATCCCATCCATATTTTGCAAATGATCAAGATAAATATGCTTATGGACAGTGAGCTCCCTTTACCCCACTCAAATCTGATGACTAGCATGTGCCAAGCACAGCCATGGGGACAGCACGCAACACCCTTCTAGTCCTATTGGTTCTTCAGAATGTCTGGAGGTTGCTGTACGAGTTATCAAGGTTCATTGAATGAAACACATACTGTCTGCCATCCAGTGGAGCCAAATACACCTACCTTGGCTGTAAAGCATAGGGAAGAGGGCATTAAAATGCCTCTTTGCCTCTACTCAGTGCAATGTGAATGAAAAACCCTTTTAACAATTTCTGCACTGCGAGATTAGTGCAAGCTGTTGGGATCAGTTGTTCAAAATTCAGAAGTCAGTCCCACTTTGACAAGCATTTAAATGGAATGGTGCCTAAAGGTGAATTGACTTCCTTGAATGTCCCTTAATAGGACATTCCAGAAAACACCAAATCTACAAAAGAAACTGTACTTAATGTCCTTAGTAAAAGGATTTGCACAACATGGCCACAGCAGGAAGTAAAACCTGGGTTTATATAGAAGCAGGCGGATGACGGTTAGACTGAAATAGATTTAGAGACAAGATTTAGGCAGAATGGACAGAAAAGATGTAGATGGGTAGACACAGTGCAGAGATGGAGAAATGAAGAGACAGATACAGCAGATAGATTCTCATGAAATAGTCTTTCCGTGTTTGGTGTGCAGCTGCATAGCACCTGCCTGACATTTACAGCAGATAGCTTTTATTCATTTCATGGGATATTCATCAAAATGTGGTTGAGAGATGGAGAAAATTCCAAGTATGTGTCATCACTTTACTGGCTTGTGCAGCTGTTTCCTAAAGCACACAATGATGTTGTGTTGTTAAGGAAATACACTGTCACCCTGCTGAACAAATAAAGCATTTAGTTTTATTGAGGAACATTACAATAATGATGGGAGATAATAGACTAAAAATACTGTTTATTCAGTGAGAATGGACAAAACCTTTACTGTCCATGAAAGAGTCACTTCATGTACATAAAATAAAAAATGTGTAATTTATTTAGTTAATATTTATTTATTAATTCAAGCTACCTTTTTAGCAGCACTGGTGTAAAATACTTACTGACATAAGCTTTGATCAAGGATAAGAACCAGCGAGCATCCTTAGCAGCAGAACTCATCAGAAATACCAGAACAAGGACTGTACCTATCCAGTTTAACTTCTAGGAAAAAAAAATATGTTGGGAAATGCAGAAACCTAAAATAGGTAGGAGGGGGTTGGTTTTATTGATATACTGAATCCTAAATTTCTAACCATAACGAAGGCTCATATTACCCTTTCCAGGGCATAATCCTGTCTTGATTTTGCATCTCTTTTTATAAAATGTGAAATATTTCTCAAAAACTGATGCTTTTGGAAGAGCTTATTAAGATATTTCTGATGATGATATTTCACCTAAATCATCACCCAAATCTTGCCCCACAGGACAAGATTGTTAATTGTACAGAAGTCTTTTGCACAGGCAAATGTAGCCCAATAAACCAACATTTTCTTCCTTCTTATTTTATTTCTTTAGCTTTTGCAACTGTTGCAGAAGAAAAAGAAAGGCACTGTAGTATTTCCTTTCAGAAGGGCAGCTGGGACTCATTCATTCTTTGATCACAGTTTCATTTGTAATGGTTCTTCATAGATTTTATTATGTTTGAAACTATTTTTGAAGCTCTTACTTGAATTTGCTTGAAAGCTCAGGGAAAAGATACAGGGTTTGTTTGTGTGAATGTGTGTTGGTCCAGACTGGGTCAAAATCAGACAGTTTCAAGCAAGGCCCCATTCATGTGCTTCCCCTGCCTCATCCTGAATTTGTCACCAACCTCCCACACGTCTGAGATGTCCTTCTGGGAGAGTCACCAAAGAGCACCTCGCACCCTGTGCTCCCTGTGCTGGCTCAGTAGCAGCACTGAGCAATATCATGACAGACCCCATCCGTGACCTCAGACTTTCCCTGAGGACAATTTTGAAGTACAGACAACCTACACACAACATGGCTATGGGACAGAATCAAAAGCAACAGCTTACTGGCCCAGGAAGGCAGAACACTAGCAATATGTGGTCTGCTATACCTGCCTGGCTGGAAAAAAGGCCTGTACTGGCTCCGGGAGATCTAAAAAGCAGAAGGCTTGTACAAATGAGAGAGAGGAAAAAATAATGTTTGATAGATTTATGATGTTTACTGATTTATTTGTATTTATTTGTCATTTAAATTTATTTATGCAAACTTATCTATTGTAATAATTACAAAAAATCATTCTATGAAGAAGCTGCTACATAGCACTGAATGCTGAACTACTGATGTGAGACCTTAGGACGGTCTCTGCAATCACAGACAAGGTGACATGCAACTACTGAACCCATCCAGGCTATCTGTGGTGGCAGCTGAAGAAAGGAGTTGAGATGCACTGTTGTAATTTATGGAGAAAGCTTCAGAGCTCCCTGAGAGTCCTCACTGTTCTTGAGGCAGCTCTAACCGCTGCAACCACAAGCTTTTCTGACTTGAGCACTCGGTAGCATCCTCTCAACTAAAAGGATAGTGGATTCAATTCATAGTGCAAACTGTCCATTGAAGCCTCCTGCAGCTTAAGTAAGGAACTCACAAGGGTTGGAATGTTTTAGGCTTTGTCCTTTAGAACAAAGTTGTTAAACTATGACCTCATGGTGCCTCTGTCGTTACTATGGCCTAGATCCAAAGGCAATTGAAGTCAACTCTTATTGACTTCAGCGGGCTTTGGAACAAGCCCCCTTCCACTTCAGCACAAGGCTTTTTTGATGAATCAAGACAGCCTCATCAGAATCCGTTTTGGCCTTTAAAAAACCGAGTGTTCTGTTGCACTGGAACTGGAAGTCTCATCACAATGCTTGGCTATGATATCGGGATGGAAGGTGAGATAAAAGCCCTTCTCTTGCATCAAGCTTCTCCTGCTGGAGCTGCCTTTTTTCTTGTTTCTTCTTGCTAAAATAGCAGTACTATTGTTCACTTTTATTGGTCTCATCTTTTGGGATTTGAAAATCCCTTCTAGGGGAGAGAAGGGCAATCTGCAAACACACACAGACACACCTGCCTCGTGCTCATTGCTGTCTAAATTTCTGCAGAAATATTTTATCTTCATTGTCTACAAGTCACTGGTTCTCTATTCAAAATAAAATTTTTGCTTATTTGTAATCGAGGTCAGATCTCCCAGAAGAATCCCACTATCATATTGCTCTGCGCAAGCACTTTTCCCATTCCTTAAACATGTAGCAGAACAGTTTTTGTACTACTTTTTGTGCTCAAGGGAGACTTTTTGACTTTATTGCCTCTAGTTTTCATAGCGTGTTGTCCTGTCTTAAAGGATCAAACAGTTTTACTGTAACATAAACAGGAGATACTGATTAAAAAATGAAAAAAGAGGGGGGAAAAAATTTCATTTGTTACTATGTTACTACAAATCTGACCCCTCCCAGCTGAAAAAAACCCACCTAAAATAGCTGGATTTTTCAATCATATTTCTATCACAGTATGATGTGTTACAGACAGCAATATTTTACATTTCAGCCAGTAATTAGTGCTAGATGTTGACTGTCATAAGTACAAAAGAAAATCCCATTCGATAAGTAAAATATAAAATCAAAGAATGATGTCTGAAGATATTTGAAAATCTGAATAACTTTTTAGATTATTATATTTTATAATATTCATTTCATAAAAAAAGGCATTGTTCTAAATCAGAATGAGAACACATTTCAACATGTTACAATTACTGATTCAAAATTGATTACAATTTTCAGTGGGCTCTGAACTATGATAGTAGAAGGTAAGACCTGTATTTCAAGTTAAAAGGTCTTTATCTTGCTAGATATTAATAGAAGTCGTAAAGGAAAATATTCCAAGCTTTCACTGAACATTCTGGATGGAAGTCACTATAGAAGTGGAAAGTGTTGTTATTAAAAACAACAGTGATTTCGGGTTCCGAGCCAGAATGAGCCAGGATATGGAAAGAGCGTGATCCAAAGCCCTCTGGAGTCAATCAAAATCTTTCTGTTGCTTGCTGTGGAACTTGATTCAAATCGTGAATTTCTCATGGTGACATCTGCGTGTCCTTCATTGATGGATGTGGTGAAACAGTGCTGGAGACGATCTTAGATAGATGCCATTGCTGCAAAATGACAATTTCCTGGCTTTGTGTAGCGTTTCTTCAGTGTTTCATGCCATTCTTTGAATGTCATCATTCATCTGTTTCCCATGGCTCCTTTCAGTTTCCTACTTTGATTTATTTCTCTCTTTTTTTTTTTTTTTTCCCTTTCACAAGATAAAGTAATAACATATACAATCACACGTAAAACATTATTTTGGAATACAACCAGTCAGGCTTTAAAGTGTATTGTTCTGTAGTGGTTTGTTTCTTTGTGACTATTGAGATGGCTTTTTTCATTCCATATAATACCATACAGGTAGGAAGGGTAGAAATGAAGTATTGCATTTGTGACAACCTGAAGAATAACACCTTCCCTCCTTTCCCATGAGAGATTAAATTATGAGTCACATCTTCTCCTGCCACTCTTCCTTATGTAAATTCTGCTGCTATCATACATTGGAAATATGCAGGGAAAATGGAAGTGCAGCTGTCTTCTTGCTTTTTACCTCATAGGAGAACACATTAAAAGGATTTTGTTCCATTGTTTTGGAAGTAGATGAGAGTTTAGGTCCAGATGGGGTCTACCAAATACGTGCAATATTGTGTGAGATCAATCTGTAAGGCTTGCATGAGTACTACCGAGCCTGACTACTGGTCCTCAGTGCATGTATTGTTCTGCAATATAATTGTCCAGCTCACAGTTAGCCCAAAGGGACTAAGGAACTATATAGTGCACACCTGGAAAACAGTAACCTGCCAATGTGTCCCTGGGAATGTTATCTTCACTTTGATCTACATGAAGTGGGAGCAGGAACAAATTGGTTCTGTGCAGTGTGGCTGTGAAGGTTTAGAAAGGGTCTCTAGATTCCAGAAACACCATAGTATGACAGGCTTTTGTGAGATAATTTCACTCCACCGAAACCATAAGAAGACAAGAGGGCAGAGGCTTAGTCTGTTGACTTCCCAATTAAATCTGACTTGGCAAACAACACTGCCTGCTATTTATTTCACTTCCTAAAATGCTTTTCTTAAGCACTGCAGCTGAAACCTGCAAAGACAGCAAATCTTGCCTACAACCAGAGAATTATTTTGTTCTCTTCTAAATCTAATCAACCTGGCACAGCTGGTGTACCAAACTGTCCCACTGTTTGGTTATCAAAACGAGAATAATGTTATTGAATGTGTCTACATCAGATCTTATTTTCTGGAAAGGTAAACTTGCCTTTTATTGCAGGCTTGGCATCTCCTTTTCTCAGTGTCCTTTTGTTTATTTAGCTCTCTTTACTCCCAAGCTTTTGTTGAAACTATTTCAAAGCCAGAAAAATAGCTCTCTTACTATCTTTTTTAAAACTTCTGTAATTTTGAGCCCTGTAATGGGGTGAGAGTCAGTCTCTTCTCCCAGGTAACAAGCCACTGCACAGGGTGGTCTGCCTTCATTGTGGGCTTTTAGAGGGGGGAGAAAACACCTCTTCCATTTATTAAGCAAGACTTTATCTTTTTTTGTTCACAAACAACTATCTACCAATTATATGAATACATACAGCACCGTAATGACATGAAGCAGCTTCTGGGACAGACTCAGATTCTTTCCGTCTTGTGCTGTCTCGAGTGTTTTATGCCAGAGAGCAAGGGTTTGGTAGACTTCTTATTCTACAAAACACCTTAGGGCCAGTTCTTTTTAGCATCTTTAACAAGGAACTGGATAAGGGGATTGAGTGCACCCTTATTAAGTTTGCAGATGGCGCCAAGTTGGGCGGGAGTGTTGATCTGCTTGAGAGTAGAAAGCCTCTGAAGAGGGATCTGGACAGGCTGGATCAATAGACTGAGGACAACAGTTATGAGGCCCAACAATGCCAAGTGCTGGGTCCTGCACTTGGTTCACAACTAGCCCATGCAGCCCTTCAGGCCTGGGGAGGAGTGTCTGGAAAGCTCTCTGGTGGAAAAGAACCTGGAGGTGTTGGTCGGCAGCTGGATAAAGATAAACTAACAGTGTATCCAGGTGGACAAGAAGACCAACAGCATCCTGGCCTGTATCAGAAACAGTGTGGGCAGCTGGATTAGGGAAGTCATTGTTCCCCGTTCTCAGCCCTGGTGAGGTTGCATGTCAAATACTGTCTTCAGTTTTTGGACTCCTCACTACAAGACAGATATCGAGGTGCTGGAGCAGGTCCAGAGAAGGGAAAATAAGCCAGTGAGGGATCTGGAGAAGAAGTCTTAAGAGGAGTAGCTGAAGGAATCATGGTTGTTTAGCCTGGAGAAAAAAGAGGGTGAAGAGAAACCTTATTGCTCTCTACAGCTACCTGAAAGAAGGTTGTAGTGAGGTGGGAGTCAGTCTCTTCTCCTGAGTAATCAGCAATAGAATGAGAGGAAAGGGCCTCATATTGTATGAAGGGAGGTTTAGATCAGATACAGGAACAATTTCTTCGCTAAAAGGGTTGTCAGACATTGGGATAGGATATCCAGGGAGGTGGTTGAATTGCTGTCTCTGGACGTATTTAAAAGACATGTCAGTGTAGTGTTTAGGGACATGGCTTAGTGGTGGATTTGGCAGTGTTAGGTTAACAGTTGGACTTCATCTTAAAGGCCTTTTCCAACGTGAATGCTTCTATGATCCTATAATGACCTGCTCAAGTGTCTGAACACACCTCTGAACTTTCCTGAAGGTTTAGAGTTGGTACTATTTGAATGGCTATTGACAACACAGGGTCTCACCATGAATTTAGAGTTGGAGAGCAGAAGGTCCCAATGCATCACCAGAACACCCTTCCTACGAAATATTTGTCCAGTCTGTTATTAAAACCTCTAACACTGGGAACCCCCAAAATCCTTAACCTGTTCTGGGGCTTCATTAACTTCTCCATCAGTAAATCTTTGTTTCTAGCTTCATTCTCCTTTTTTTTTCAGGATACATTCACTACAGATAGAACGTGCCTCAACAATCCAACTCTGAAGAAAAGAAAGCAGCTCAAACATTGCTACTGTGGGAAAAGGTGATAATAGATGACCAAAAAACCCTGCTGAGTGAATTTTAAGATAAACTTTTATTTAGCCTTGTGAAGTATACATATTCAAATGACTACACAACTCCCAGTTCTTAACTCAGAAGATTACAATTTATGTTTTCAAGGGCTGAATACCCACAGATGCAAGTAATTGGCTAGAGGGTGAACAGTTTTCAAGAGGAAACTCAGCACCTACCCAGCTGCTAGAAGAACTGTCCAAATTGAAAAGAGCTACAGAAATCCCTTGCTTTTGTCATACAGAAAGCATAGCCCTCCTGTGGCTCTGGGATTCCAGGCTACAGTCCACCTAACAGCCAGGAGCTGGGACATCCTCTTTAATGAGACATCTTCTCATTTGTTTGGCTTGACTTCTGCTGTGCAGGTTTGCAAGAACCTTCCGCAGATGCCACGTATACTGCCTACTAGGGTGCTAATTGAAGTATCCCAAAGCCACTCAAGTGACTCAGAAAGTATTTTTATTTTCATTCTGTTCCCTAGAAGCTTATCACTTTGAGTTAGAGTGCAAAGTGAAAAATAAATAAATAATAATTAAAAAAGATGTTTCAACTTGGGTCATACTACTCCAGAAATAATATTATTGGTTGTAGCCCTTCAGATTTAGGAAATTATCTTTTCAAACAAAAGTAAATGTAATATATAAGTGTAAGCCTTTAATTTAGCCAAAATACATTAGAAAGGTAAAACTTGCCCAAAATATTTTAATGCCAACAGTAAGAGAATTTAGTTTGACTTGCACTTTTTGAACTTCCACTTCATTAATAAAATCCCATTTTGGCCTATCAAACTGTTCAGAAACAGACAAATAATTCTGTTAAGCAAGTCCTAGAGAGTTAAACCATATGAAGAACTATTATTTAGTGCATTTTTGAATAAGAAAAGATCAAAGCATTCATCCTTCATCAGGATTTTTGAATGTAACATGACCATCTATTTTTAAACTGATGAATTACTCTAAAAACAAAGATCAGTCAGAAAAAATAGACTGAAGGGGACTATAGATTGCTTATAGATATTCAATGTGAAGACATGTGACTTCTGACATCAGTGCTCTGTGGTTAGGTTGGAAGAGATACACAGAAACTAGAAGAGAATGGAAAGAAGGAATATTACCTGAGAAGATATTGATTTAAACTGTGAATACTCTGAAATGGACCTTTTTATATATGGGCTACATCTGGATATATGAAATTGTGAAATGTTAGCTGGGAAAAGCACACCTGGATACCTGATGGACAGAAACAACAATAAACAGAAGTGTCACAAAGATGGCCCCCATGTGTTTTAGGTTAGTTTGGGCAAATCTGCTTCACAGGGAGCTCAACTGACTGATTCTAATCAGAGTTCATAGCAGAAGACAGAAGTTTAACCATTTGTCATTTTTACTCTTAATCAAATTCCCTTTGCTATTCCATGTACGGCTATATCAAGTTCACTGTTTCCACTTTCTCCAGTATCGGGTGCTTCCCTCAGGAATTCAACTGCTGAAATACACAGCATGTGCAATACTCTGTTTTCATTTCCCAAAAGGTTTCTAGAGTGGTTTGGGGTTTTTTGTTTTGTCTTGTTTTGTTTTTTTCCCCACAGAAATAACATCTGAAAACATCAAGTGTATCTTGTCAGCTCAGAAACCAGAGTGGGAATCAATCTCTGTAGTAAATAGTCAGAAACAAAACCTTCCAACCAGTCCTACAAATACAAACACAAAAAAGAAAACAGAAATAAAATTAGTTTGAGAAGTTTAAGTTGCTAAAAGTTATTCATCTCAGACTGCAATTTTACAATGACCTCAGTGATCTTTCTACTGGTTGTTGTGCCTTGGCCTTTTCACTCTCCATTTCACTAGACCTGGAGTACACTGGATAAAATTAAAATTTATGATCATGGCAATGTCCCACAAGCTTCAGTGCTGGTTCTTGATATGGGAAGAATGAAATTACTTTTGGAGGACAGGTCCATACTAGCCTTCAGTCAGGCTGGCTTGGCTACTGGGAAAAAAAACCCAAAACTATGCTTCTTCAATATGGATGGACTGAAAGAGTGAGCGGTTCGTCTCATCTCACCCCTCTTAGACAAGACTTAGTCTGTTACCTCTGAAGGTAACAGTTTCTTTCCATTGAATGTAATCAGAGATTTTGCTGTCTAACTAATTTGTAGACATCCAGTATGGATGAAGTAAAAGACTGTGAGAATCACGGTAAGAAACTCATTTTTGGGCTCCTCGCTATAGCTCTATAAAAGAAATGAATAAAGAAATTGGCAGAGAAATAAAAATGAAGCACAGCAAATGTAAATGCTGGGAATCTATAAGTATGTATGTAAGAGGGAGAGAGAGGAAAAGATTTTGAAGAAATAAAGCTGTCTTTCAAATCTCTATTTCTTTTTAACATATTTTCACTGTTGCTACCTGTATCAGAGTCCCTAGACTGAAATGTAATAGGAATTTGCTGGGTTACTGCTCGGTCTTGTTACTTGCTACTGGACTACTGCTAGGGCCATCATCCCTGTTTTGATGCAGCTTCCTTTGTTGCTTTTTAAAACCAGAAGTTTCTCCAAGATATTTAAGGGTTTTCTGGCTTGCTAGAATAGAAGTAAAAGAAAGAAGGTACTGAAGAATATAAACCAAGTGACTTTGTGGTTGTCTTTTGCTTCCATTTCTTGACTGGTCTTAGTGTTTGCTTCTAACACTTAATAAAATGAAATGGTCTTAGAAACCAAGGATGGAAAAATCAGGGGCAGGGCAGTATGTAGCCATAGTTTATTGGAAAGACATGAGGATCCTATAAGTAGGGCCGGCATAGTCTGGGATCTAAAAGCCCAGTCTCCTACAAAAGGCAGAAATTCTCAACACCTGTCTCCAGAGGGGTCTGGACCTCTCTCCCCAATGGCACATTGTGTGGCTGAGCAGCAGTGTCTCTGGATCCGCTCAACTTCCTACCAGCATGCTTAACCTCTGCTTTAGGCAGGAAACACACTGACTGGCACAACACTCTGGAAAGGGTACCAGTCCCTGATTTCAATCCACCTTCTGTCAAGGTCAAATACTTCTCAATTTTTAAAGTCATTTCATTCAACTTTATCTTCTGTGGATGAGAAGAGTTTCCCATGGACACCTTTGAAACCATCGTTCTTCATAGCTTAACAGATGTTAAATGGTGAGATGCTAAAATTACAGTATCAAAAGGTTTGGTTCTTGAACTTGTCCTGAATGAAAATGCAAAGTGTCTCCTCTTTGGTGACCTTGGCTGGAGAGCTGAATGAAGGCCAGTCTGTTTGTGCTCTGCCAGGTAGAAGTGCTGCTGCCCCTCAGGGAAAGGCTCCTGCCAGCTGTCCTGGCTTGAGTAGATTCGCATAGCTGGTGCAAAGTAACTCTGATATACACTTTTCTACACAGTAAGCTTATCAGGCACGTTAAGAATAGACTTTTACACAGATATTCTCTGAAATAAAACAGTATGTTTTTTCATGCAAACATTTTACACCTGCTTAATTTGCTTTTGGTGCTTTTTCTCCTTTCAGTTACATTCACATGGTTTGTTTTGTGGGTTGGTTTTTTTTTTTTGTTGGTTTTTTTTTCATTTATTTGTTTTTCAATTACGCTGCTGTTTGTTTCTCTTTTTTATTAAATACAGTATCCTCTTGTATTCTACTGGACACCTCTCCCCAACTCTTTGTCTGAGCTTTTGTCCTTGCCCCACTACAAATCTGCTCTGCCAAATTTTCAGCTGACATAACATTGCTCATATCCAGGAAGTTACTGGGCTCCTACTGCTTTCCCATTCCTGGTTAACTACAGATTAAATGTACAGATTCTTTTCAGCTGCCTGCAAGGTCTCACTGTTTTGCTAAGTGGGATCACATTTTTCACCAGTGGCAATTTTGGAGCATGCTCCTGGGAAAGAGGGGTTGCTGGTACACATCAGTGATCTTCATCACTGATTGCTTGCCAGTCCATATGGAAAAAACCTGGGTCTCATTATCTCCATGCATAAAAGAAACACAGTCATTTAAAACAATATCCAAAATAAATGGCAATAGTCATTTGTGGAACTATCTGAAAACATGCTAGAGTGATTCAGGGGCTATAAATCCTCCAGTATCATCTGTGGCTATAAATGGTGCTGGCTACAGAAAGAGAGCCACAGCTAAAGCACTGCTCCTCAGAGTAACTGAGGACTAGTAAATCTGTTCGCTTCCTCATCTCTTACTCACTCTCCTTTAGCCTCTCAGGTTTCTTTAGAAAGTGTATTCCAAAGTAGAATACTGGACAGACACACTGGACTTGTCTCTATCCTCCATGTTGGGGAAGTATCTACAAATATATCTGTTGAAGAACTGAGTGAGAAACGTTCCCTCTTCAAAAATAGAGCTAACAGAGTCTTTGTTCATTTCTTTGATGCTCCATATGTAGAGACAAGAAGAATTGGGAAAGGTGCCTGGACTTATACATCTGGTAAGTGGATCAATATTCCAACACTCTGCCCAGAGGACATGTGATAATGTGGTGTTTGTTGCTACTTTCCCCACATTCTTCCCCAGCTGCTGCAATGAGTAGCTGTTGTTCTGATATAGAAATTAGTCACAATATTCAGAGATTAGTTATGCAATACCACCGATCCCTGATACCAAAGTCTGGGGTAGCATTATCTTCTGGAACTTCCACTGTGTCATCAGAACATCTTGTCCAAGAACTAAAAATTGTGTTGAGATCACAGAGGCAAATAAGGGTGGAGGAGGGTGGAGAGACTTATGGTCAAAGTGCTCTCTAAGAAGTTCTGTCTGTGGGTAAAGACTTGAACAACAGTAATGCTCACAAGCCATTGGGACTGCCCAGCGCTTAATTCCTGGGATTATCAACTCAGTCTAAGGTCTTCTCTTGTATTCTTCATTTAATCAAGGACTAAATGCACAGTAACACCTGAATATAGTTTGGGTTTTTTTGTTGTTTATTTTTTTTTCTCCCCAGAGGTATGTAGATTTCCATTCCAATAAAAATTAGCATTTATCCTTTGATTTAACAAGAAAGAGAAAATCTTCTTTGCTGAACACTTTGTGGCTAGCTGATACCTGGAATATGTAATTCAGGACTGACTTGGCACAAAGGAAATCCACTGCATGCAAAACATTTTGTATCAATGGAAGAATAAAAGAGCAACACCATATTTGATTTATCAATTTTTCAGAAACCCTGCTTTTGGAAATTGTGCTGAAAAGTAGTTCTAGATTGGGGATTTTTTTATTTTTTTTTTGTAAATACGTTGATTCTGGTTTTCATAATGAATGAAAACTTGCAGATATGGATGCTTATGGTTCAAAAGCCAATTATGGACATCAAGAATGCAGAACTTCCTTTTCCTTTAGGTTTTAGGTCTTTACACCTCTTGTTTTTGGAAAGCTGCCTCATAAATGGGTCACTCATTCATCATACGGGGGGTTATTTCTGTGTTAAACAGAACAGAGACTGTGGGAATCTGCTGCAGGAAAATATCAGTTTTCACAAGCTCTCCTGCCAGCTGTGATCCCTTCACAAGATGCACATCTGCAGGTGGAACTGCAAAGTAGGCTGGCTGGTACAGATTTGGGAAGCTGGCTTTCCAGGTGTAAGAATGTTAACTAATGGTTAGAAACCTCAAGTTAGCACATCATATTGGAAAATACATGCAATATATGACTCTTTAGCAATGCAGAGGAGAAGAGAAAAATGAAGAATTTGGGAATTTGTATTTGAATGAGCAATAATGATAATAATTTTCATTGGCTGCTTGCTACAGGTTCAAAACCGCAATCACATATTTTTTTTACCAGAAAAAATAAAATCCTTAGTAGCAAAGAGCACCATTTACATTGTTTCAGCAAAAATAAAATCACAAGGCCAGGCTAAACCCAACATATAAGTAGAGGCCATCTTGCCTGGATTATAACTAATTTTGAATTCTTCCTGTTGCCATGACACCATGCATGAAAAGAAATAAGCCAGGCATTGTGCAGCACTCAAGAGCTTGTTGGAATTTTGGGTTTTGTTTCTTATGTTTAAAATAGCAAGAAAATTCCATTTTAGTGAAACAAAAGTTAGCAATTATACCAGAGAGTTTTCCCTCTCTGCAGAGTGGGAGAAGAGAGGATGTCAGTTATCCTTTGAAATCTTGCTTGTTGAAGGAAATAATGATAAGGATTCAAGAACATTTGCTTAAACTGCCTGATTGTACTCCTAGGAAATCAAATGGTGTAGACTTTTCTAATCTTTGTGGACTATTCTCATTTAATATTCTCCTGTGGCCACCCGCTCCCAGATGCTGGAGGGGCAGTGATTAGCCAGAGTGCAGCACACAGCCCACACACTCATCACACAAACCTTACAGTGAGTCAATAGTTGTTCAGAGATACTACAGGAGTGTGAGTCCTTCAATGTGGAATTACAGAAGGACGTACAGGACACTAGACAATAATGGAAATTCTGTTGGACTTAATGTTCTGACTGCTTAAATGGCCTTTAAAGAGATTCTTTTTTTTTTTAATCAGAAAAGGTTTTCCTTCCCCTACCAACACATTGAGTGATCTTTGTATCCAAGAGCTTTTAGAGTTTGTAGTGTTTTCCCACACATGGTTGTTTAATACTCAGAAACGTAAAGTCCCATAAAACACATCCACTGGGGCATCATTAGCAGGTTTATTGGCAAATCCCACCCAATGCAGTCTCCTGACTGAGACCAATAACTACTGCTTGAAGCAAGATACCAGGAACACTGCAGTTTTCTCCTTGGGGCTGCTGCCCACCGGAATTTGGAAATAAATGGAAAAATGGAAAATGACTTGGGGTGTTGGTTGAAAGCTGGCTAAATATGAGCCAGTGTGCTCAGGTGTCTCAGACCAACAACATCCTGGTCTGTATCAGAAGTAGTGTGGCTAGCAGAACTAGGGAAGTGATCATCACCCTGTACTGGGTACTGGTGAGGCCTCATCTCAAATTCTGTGTCCAGTGAGGTGCTGGAGTGATCACAAAGGAGACCAGTGAAACTGGCACAGGGTCTAGGGAACAAATCCTGTGAGGCGCAGCCAGGGAAATTGTTGTTGCTTAGCCTGAGTAGAGGAGGCTGAGGGGAGACCTTATCACTCTCTACAGCTACCTGGAAGAAGGTTGTAATGAGGTGGGAGTCAGTCTCTTCTCCCAAGTAACAAGCAGTAGAATGAGAGGAAAGGGCCTCGTGTTGCACCAGGGAAGGTTTAGATCAGATATTAGGAACAACTTCTTCACTAAAAGAGTTGTCAAGCATTGGAACAGGATGTCCAGAGAGGTGGATGAGTTGCCATTCCTGAAGGTATATAAAAGACATGTCAATGTAGTGTTTAGGGACATGGCTTAGTGGTGGACTTGGCAGTGTTAGTTTTACAGTTGGCCTTGATGATCTTAAAGGTCTTTTTCATCCTAAATGAGACAGTTCTAGTCTATGATCATCTGTGAGTAGAGACAACCATGAGAATTTCTTACTGAGTGCTCCATGGTGCTGTGAGCCACTACAAAGGATCAGGCAGGCAGCTCCCACCTGCTTTGCTGGCACTGGATAGCAGTTAGAGCTCCTCTGCAAGCTTTGTATTGCTGCACTTCTAGTTGGAGTAAGGAAAGTCATAGTCTAGCCAGCCAAAAGAAATGTTATAACCTTATTGAGCTGTGCTGACAGCCTGTGCATTTGAGGTTGCCATCAAAAACTTTAAAGACCTTAAATACTGAGTGTCCTGAAGGGTCATTAAGGTATCCTGTGATTTAAAGCAGATGTTGCTGGAACCTCAGGCATTTCTTAGTTTGCTTTGCCTTGCAGCCACAGCCTCAGGTCTGACCTTGTGGCTCAGAAGGGGTTTGCTCAGGCACAAAGGTAAAAGCTATGAAAGGGAGATAGTTGCACCCTACAGAAATCTTTGGGTTTCAAGGGAGTCCTAGGATGTCTCTAGAAGGACCGAGGATATTGCTTGTAGGTATGGTAGCTTTTCATACTCAGTTTATTTCCACAGGCAAATGGCAGAGAAAGTACCTGGGTTAATTGCCTCAGGTTTAGTGCAAAGGTGACCCTGACTCAGAGGGTCAGCTCTCACAAGAGGCTGTCAGATTTCAACTTGGTCACAAACTCTCTTCTGCCTTCCTCACCAAGGCTTAGGTGTAAGGCGATGCCAGTAATTGCCACAGAGCTTGCAATGTAAAAGTGAAAGGATAAAAATTGCTGGGAAGGGTGATGGCACCGAGCACCACACTTACCTTTCTATTTGTCATTGTGTAGGTGGAGGTGTCAGAGAAAAAGGTGTTATTTCTCAATGTTCCTCTCTTCTGCTGCTCTGGATCTTTCTGTTTCCCACTGTGAGAAACAGTATGATGGACATCCATCTTCCAAGGGCCATTCTTAACAGGCTATGCTGTTGTGACCCTAGAAACCATACCCTGCTGCTGGAAAACCAGTAAATGTTGCAGGCATCACCAAAAGGCCAAAGGCATCCCACATTGAGAAGGTCCTCAATCTGCAGCCACCCGAACAGGGGAAATCTGTTGAACAAAATGCAGTGACATGTTGGAAGCAAAGTACTAGCAGATCGGTAAGATGCACTGTACTACCCCAATTCTCCAATCACACCATTTTCCATAAGATAATTGTGAGGTCTTGAAAAGGAAAAATGGATCCAGATGAAAAACCAGCTCCAAACACATCCCTAACAGGCTGTAAATGGCATGAAGCAGAAGTTTTCCAGGAGTTTGTGGAAGTTTGGCAGGGAGATGTGGTGGCAGTCGGGATAGCGTATTATATTTTCTTTTAAAGTTAGTTTGTGTTAGTGTTGGCAGGATCCTGCAACATACCTCTAGGCCACAAAAAATACAAGAAACTTTTCATCTTGCTTTACTCAGATATTTTTGGGCAGTATGGGGGGGAGAAAGACAAACGAACATTGAAAAATACATAAATAGAGTGAGGTAAAAGCAGAAGGACTCACAGTAACGTCCCGTTGCAGCTTGTCTCCCTTGCCAAACATGTCGACTGCTAAACGGATGGTTAGAGTTATTGTTTGGACAGTTGCATTGTTTCTTCTGAACATCTGTATTGAGGAACACAGATACGACAGCAGGCGTGGGTAGGAAGGGAGAAGAGAATAATTTGGCTCAGTTACAACATCCGTCAATTATAAAATATAGAAAAGATGCAACGTTATTAGCCAATACTTAATCTGTTTTGAACCAACTCAATTTTAGTGTTCCCCCTTCTTTTCTATGAGTGATTAATTGGTGCTCTCTGAACATGGCATTTTGAAAGAGACCTCTGGTATGCACCTCTCATTTTACATTTGTAGATTGAGACATCTCTGTGCTTATATCAGTTTTCTGAAAGTTCAAATACTTAGGCTTTTTCACTTTTAGAAAAGGTTTATATACTCTCAGAGAACAGGAGCAGTAACATATGTTAACATCCAGAGACTTAGAACAGCCCCAGCAGAGTGTGCAGGCCCATCATAACATTAGTATTTTTAGCCATGATATCATTACAATTAACTCTGCGGAGGTTTTGAAACACAGACTGTAAAAGCTTGAGATAGAAATATTGTTAATACGGATTTATGTGAAATAGTCTCAAAGAAAGCCCATCCTCATTGCCTGCAATGGTGTTCAGAGACTGCACCCTGCTGGCTCAAGGCAGCACCGCTTCATGCCAGGCCATAGAATACCCTGTCCCTGCACTTTCCTCACGTGTCAAGAAAAGTCTATCCATGTTCCAGCTCAGGTATCCTTCATTCAACCTATACCCACTGCAGTAGTTACAGGATACTTGAACAAAATGAGCACACCAATAATCACACACAAAAATAAAGAAAGAAATGCTGATCTGCCAAGGCAATTGTAAAATGCTATTTTGCACAATCTCGGGCACTTCTCCTGTGCCATTTCTCCACAAAAATGACAATGTCATTCTCAAAATATAATGACACCTCTGGATTTTAAGGCAGCTCAAGCATTTCTGCCACCCACCGAAACCCAAAAGAAAGAGGAAAAATAAAATGTGTGCTTGTTTGTAATCATTCTGAAGATTAAAACACAGCAATGTAGATCTCAGGAATGGCTGAGCCTGCAGACTTTAATTCAGACTGGTATGAGCAAGTCAGGACTACTGAGTCTGCTAAAGCAGTGTACTATGTTCACTCTCTTTTAATGATATCACTCTTTTTGCTTATAGTCCACAGTCAAATCCATCTCTGGTATTCTATCACACAAAACAGATTGTGACAATTGAAGAAAATCAATGGCAGAGAAAACCCTGACAGAAAACTACAGACCTCTGTCACAGGGTCTCTCATACACAGCAAGATGAGTTCATTGCTCACCTAAAATGAAAATCCACAATTACTAAAAAGTAATGGAAATACTAATCATTTTTAATGAGCTCTGAGCATCCAATTCCTAGGATACAAAGAGGACCACTCACTTTAAACTCGTAGGCATTTTACTCTTCTAGCTACTTCAGAGGAAAGAAAGGCAGTGCTTTGAAGGAGAAAGTTATTTGATTCTATTCCTAATATACTAATCCCTAATTCCACCTAAAGCTACAAAAAAGTATCCCAGAACCTTTATTGGTCTATTTAATATGGGTAATCTTCATTGCTCCAGGATCAGATTTCTTGCTCTACAAAATTGCACAGTAGAATTTCTTCTTCCCGTAAATATATATAAGCTACACTGACTGGAAGCCACATTTGACATTTAAGGACATGCTGTGCCTAAAAATAAAGTGCCACACATCAGCTAGACACACATATTTACATCCAGATTTTAGAAAATGGCGTTAAGACATCTAGAATTTAATCCCAGGGACTCTCTTCTTTGGGACCCAGGTTTAAATTTAGTATTTACATATTGATTATAGTGATCATTTCAATTTTGTCTTTAAAAAAAAAAATGAAAAGAAAAAAGTGACCAAGGAACCTCAGGAATAAATAACCAGTCAGCACATACAGCTTGATGTTATTCTCCCCTGTGCACACACCACAAAGGAACTGGACTATTCAGTCTTTCAAGTGCATTTCTGCTGCTTGCATGTGCAAGTTGGTTTGCACATAAACAGCACCTAAACATTTTGTATAAGTGCCATGGATGTTAAGTTACAGTCATCGCACACGCACGTATTTATCCTGAAACACCCTATAGGAGCAGGGTAACCTGGTTCTCATTTGCACCAAGTTCTGCCCTGGTATCTGCAAGCAGTGCATGTGATAAGGCACTCTACAACGGGTTCACTCAGTTTTAGCCACATAAAATTTAAGTGCCTGGATGGAGAGTTTCCTAGACTACTTCTGTCATCATACCCCCCCACACACTTGAGAAGCATCTCGGGAGGTTAAAAAAGCCAAGTTTTTAGTCAACTATCTTGGTACACAGCATAAGACGGGAAGGGAAATGTCCCGAAGACCCAGGAGATGAGTCTTTGCACTGACCACCATCGGTTAAGGCCAGACACCTGGATGTTGACAAACCTCATACTTAGAGAGTGGTGTCAGATTCAAGGCTGAATCTTGGTTCCCAGAGCACAGAGTTCACATAGCAAGGGCTTCCTTGTAAAAAATAACTTTTATTGTCTTCCTATTTTCAAAATCAACAAAGTTCTGTCAGTTTCTATATATCCAGCATAAAATAAGTCTTGGCATAGAAGCACTGCTAACAGGCAAGTACTCACAGCACAAAATCTATGGGAATCATCCTAGATAACCCCCAGTATTATAAAAATTAAAAGCACTTTGTGGTTGTACCGCCTTTGCAGGTTGGCAGTGGCAATCTCCAGCACTGCCCCCATCCGTGTGTGTGTACATAATTCAGTTTCCACAGTTACATCTCTATTAGTGCAATTAAAACTAGCAGAATGCCAGAATTAGCACTGTCGTTTTGTGCTGTGGGATTCAAGTGTCTCAATCATTCAGTTCTTACGGGATGGTTACCGGGATAATTTTGACCTGAACTCTCCCACCCAATGCCCAGGTA
Organism: Pedionomus torquatus; assembly: GCA_013398155.1. Classification (NCBI taxonomy): domain Eukaryota; kingdom Metazoa; phylum Chordata; class Aves; order Charadriiformes; family Pedionomidae; genus Pedionomus; species Pedionomus torquatus. The sequence continues at coordinate 70,332 of VZRU01016807.1, read as the reverse complement.
GAGTTCAGGAATTATTCCATAACAGAGGCCCCTCCTAACAGAACTTACTGCTATGGACATGGGTCACCCCTGCTAACTGAATGATTCTGAATACTCTCCTCTCACTAAAGCATGCAGGGGCTAGAAATTTGCCATTTAAGAATTCATTTTAACCATTCTAACTTCAGACAGCTGGGGCCCTAAAGTCTGTTACTCCATTTAAAGAATTTCTGCAGTGTTTGATTGTCTGATTACAGACCTGTGGTGCAGAAACCCAGTCACACAGCTGAAGAAAATCCTTCTATAACAAGGTAAGCCGAACCTAGCAGAGATAATGAGGAAATGCCCAGGAGCTAAACACTACTAAACTACCAGATAATTGCAAGTGACTGAGAAATAATCCTCCTCTCTAAAGAAAACTGCGAAGCAAAACATACCTTAATTGGAAGGAACAGACTGTGGGAGCAGAGGAAGAAAGCAGAAAGATTGCTTTGTTAATAATACCTGCTCCTAGAATAGGTCAAAACCCCTTGTGGCATTTATAGACTATTTTCTGCCCAATTAGTTGAACAAAATAGCTAAACTGATCCTTCCCTTACACAGAAAAATCATCACACTCCATGAAAATGAAAGAAAGGAATGACTGAGTAGTAGGTATTATGTGGCCTTGATTTTTCTTAAATTATCAGGTGGTAAAGCAGATATATGCTTATCAGTTTTGAATATAATTATGAACATGATATTTTGGAAGAAATTATGCCTGTGCTTTTTTTTATGGGTATAGAAAAAGTGTGTCCTAACAAATGTAAAAGAAACTACGGTGACCGAAGGAAAGACTGCCTCCTAAACTGCAGCTCAGGTAAAATGCAAAGTGCCTGTTGCTGGAGTCAAGAACACGAGACTCAATTCCCATTGTCAAAGAGAGGTCAGTATGCTCAGTAGTTCAGGAAATTGGGCTTTGCCTTTAAAAGGTTTCACCTCCACAACACTGAGGGGAATACAAGCTACTTGCAGCCACCTCCACCGCACCTAAACCTGTAGTGGAAGAATCTCCACACATCTCAGAGCGATCCTCGGAATAGCACAATCACTCAGTGAGTGTACAGCGGTGGGCTGCAACGGGAGCTGTACCAGAGATCCAACTGTGAGTCTGTTGAGTCTGGAGACAACCAGGTCCACTCTTTCTGCTGAGCTGGAAGAGGATGAGTCAGAAACCACAGCTATGCCCAGGAGTGAGGCAGGACATCTACCAAGCCACAGGCTGTGCTTGGTCTGAAGGACTGAGGCAGAGAAATGCAGGGAGTCCTACCAAACAAAAGCACTTTTCTTTAGTGAGCGTGTAGCACTGGAAAGTAAGTAGGAAGAATCACAGGAGACACATTCATTTAAAATATCTATTGAAATTACAAATTAAACTCTTCAATATGATTCAAAGTACAAAACACAACATTAAAAGGCATTCAACAGATCTTTTATACATCACAGTGTTAGTGGCACAAAATGTACTTACATTTCAAATACATCAACAGAACTATTTTTACACTGGTCAAATACATTATTTATACATATGCATGACTCTTTCATGCTTATCCCTATACAAGTTTTAAAATACATCCATGATAAATTGATCAAGAAAAGTTCATTTATGCACCACATACCTGTACCTAATGTTCCTGGAATTTTTATAAGAGAGATATACAAATTGAAGCAATAATGAAGACCACAGGGCTCTAAACACAAACAGCATGCCTTACTTAGTATAAGTGCATTAGCAATTAAGCACTGATGCAGACGTTTTTTATGTCTTTAATCTCATTGTCATCAACAACCGTATTCTACATGTTTTCCTCAGGATTTTAGATTATGTATGTGAAATGTACAAACTTTGGTTTTAAAAAAGCAAACCCGCACAAAGCTTTATGCATGCTGCACCTCATTGGGATGAGAAAGGCCTGTATTAAATACATTTATTTCTATACAGTAGAAGACCTAAGGATGAAATGCGAAAAACTTAATTTTTATTTTCCTGCCCGAAACAATTTTAAATCAAACGCACTTTATCTTTTTCTGATCTATGAATATTTTATCCTGTCAGCTCCATAAACAAGAGAGCTTTTCACTAATTTTGACTGTGTTTCCTGCATGTCAGGAGATCAACTGTAAAGCTGAGAGTTGATCCAGTCCGCTCGTATTTGGGATTTTGCCTAATTCCTAAACTGGAGTATTTGAGGAAAGATCATGCTGCTTGGTATGTGGTATCATGTGCTTGGTATCTCAAATTCTTGGCATGAAGTCAGTAGTGGGAGGTTTTTAGGATGAACGCCAACATGAATAAAATTGAAATATTAACATAAAACTACAGTAAGCATTTATATTTAATCTTTCATCACAGAATCTTGAAGAGCCTCAAAATCAATGAATTTGCCCTCACAGCCCTCCTGCGAGGTAGGTAAATATTGGTCCATCCATTCAAAAGATGCTAAAATTGAGATAAAAGGAGGTAAGTTATTTGTCCAATGTCACGCAGGGAAAACCCAATGCTACTGGCACTGAAGTCGGTGCAGGCTCTGCTACTGGTCTCTCTCAGGACTGACTTCAGCCCAACTAATGAATATCAAAGCCTCTGGAGTCTGGACTCCACACCCAGTCAGTCTTGCTAGACAGGACACTATTTCACCCCAACACAACATGCAAATGATGTACTGTTAGAAACTCCACTAAAACCAACATTTAATATAACGTAAAAAACCTAAATAATAGCATAACCGTAAAAACACAACAGAACTTGTGCAATGAATCTTATTTTTCAGGGGAACATCTATAAAGATAAAGCTGTTGTAACAGAATTTCATCCGAAAAGCAGCAGAGACAAACATTCACTTTTCCATGGCAGGGGGTTTTAATGTCAGAGTTTAAAATAATGTATTTACAATTCAATTTCAGGGTATTAAATGTCACACTATCAACAAAAGCTGTAACATAAAAATGCCCCAAACTCAATACATCACTGCCAGAAGTTGCTACTTTGGAAATAAATCATCATTTAAAAAAAAATTAAAAATTTCCCCGAGAAGAATACAGATGGAATGACATTTAGCAAACCTGAAAAAAATAGGTATTTGGTAAATATATGTAGGCGCATAGTCTATCCCAACAGCCAGCATGTGAAGCAAGAGATATGTCATCAAAATCTTCAGTAGCGATTCAAGTATGTTGAGATCAGAGACAGAGAGACACTGATATAAGTACACAGTTTTCTGATTATACGTAATGTTACCTGTGAGCATCAATTATAAACTATCTTTTTAAAATGCCTGTATTTGTAAAGGACTTCTTTTTCTTTCGTTTTTAAACCTGGAAATGCATTAATTTTGACACTGATTATTAGCTGGCGACACAGTACCGTGGAAAACTCGAGTTTTGTGATACTGCCATGTAAAGGCTGTCTCTAAGAAAGGCACAGAAAATAAACCTCATACAGGACACGGGTACTGTTAACAGGCCACTGCACCTCTGCTGTTTCCTATCATCCCAGCAGCAGAACTGGTCACTACAGCCAGTGCCACATACAGCAAAATCCCTTAGTTATCCCAATTAGAAAATTAACAGCCCTTGAAATCTTTACATCCTGTTGTCCAGTTTTTTGTGGGGTTTTTTTGTTTGCTTGTTTGTTTGTTTGTTTTTTCCCTCCAGTTAAATTTAAAATTGCAGGGCCAAAGACAAAAGGCCATAGTTCAAGCTTGCCTGCAGGAAGCTGTCCTCTGCAGAAGGGCGTCCGTGACTTCTGTGCACTGAAGCTATCTATGACTCGGGACAACCCAGGGGCTTCGTTTAGGGCTCCTCTGGGGAGACCCAGGGGTTTGGCCTAGGGTTCCCCTGGGGAGATGGGCTGACCTGCTGCCAGGGCTGGAGCGAGACAACTGCTCTGCTGGCCGCTGAGCTCAGTGCTGCTTTGCACACCCCACAGGGGCTGGCAAACACGCACTGAACACACTATCCAGACTTCAGGTGTTTTTGAGCAACTACGCAATTTTTAATAACTAAGGTAAGTAAAAATACAGTGATAGCAAAACCAGATATTACAAGCAAAGATCTGAACTGTGCATTGCCATAAATAATCTGCAGATACCACAAGCGGTTCAGACATGCTGGAAACCAGCTATCCTTTTTATTCATGTTGTAATGGCTAAACTCATTAAAATAAAGACAAGTAAGTGAATTGCAGATAACCTCTCACTCCCAGAGCGACAATCTGTGGTTGGACACAGTTTGAATTTGGATACCATTAAACTTGGAAGAAGTGGAGGCGAAGAAACTCAAGAGCAGTTTTATGAAAAGACAGCGGGCCTTTTCAAAATTGTACCCTACAGTCTTTTTATTTAACAGACAGACATTATAAAATGAAAGGTACTAAAGAAAGGAGTCATTTCCTTATGCGTGAGCCATGAAAACATATTCTCAGGCTGTGACAGCAGCCAAAAGCAGCTGCATTTCAGGGTCTTAATACACTTTCAGTGCAAAATTATCCTGGCTTCAATGTATTCATCTGAGTACACTGATAATGCACAGAAATAAATGATGATGAAAAAACCTGCAGATAAACTTCCATACACAAGCTGACATACACATTGTTTCAGATGCTTCCTATTTCATGGCAAGAAGGTATTAGTCAAATTCATGTAGGCTTTAAAATCAGAGCAAAAATTGTTTTCAACGAAATATTTCTAAAGAGAAACTTAACAGTATGTTGACGAGCACACTTTACTAACCTGGAAACACAGCACTGTGAATTCTACAAAGCTATCAAATCAAGTGATTATTTTTCAAATGAAAACTTGTTTCATCACAGCATTGTTAATAACATCATACACCATACATCACACGATATTAATTCTGAAAATGGGCTAATTAATTTAAATGTAAAGTACAACTTCCACAACTATCCCAGGCATTTTTATTACTACAGGGGTAACCTTGATGTATTTTTGTCCTTAAAAGTAAATATTCATTGATAACCCAAGAGTCTGCTAAATAGTAAAGTTAGTCCTCTATTTTTTAATAATTGCCCTAAAGACAGAAGCAAGCTATCTTGAACTTCCAAAGTATTTCAATAGCACAGCTATTTACACATTTGGTTTAAATAGGATTATATATATCTATCTCTATATAAAAAAGATTAAGATACCTGGATTAGAAGTTATGTAGCCCTGTAAGAGTAGCAGAACCCTAAACAACAGCAAAAAAATAACAATTCGGAAAAACACTAGTGGTCCGTTGGTAATAAATACCATCAATGCATTTTTAAAAGAACCTTGATTAGGTAGCAGGTTTGTGTCACCACTCAACCTTACAGCTTCACCACTTCATTTTTAAAATGTACCTTTCAACCAAACAAATTTCTTGTAAGACCTCAAAAAATTCCTGGAAGGCAACAGGACCAACTTTGTCCCTGTAGCCTCCCCAAATTTCAAGAAAGGCATAGGATGGCCTATATGCACCTTATTGATTTCATTATACTTGGAAAAATAGGTACTAAAAAAGACATTGTGATGGCCTTAACAAAAACACGTATGTAACAAACATGGTAAAGTCCCTTTGACTATCTGAGTTAAATGATAGAAAACTTAAATATATACAGGAATAAGACACCAAATTTTGAAGCAAATGGATATGCAGAAAGTTTAGATTTGTATGGATTTTTAGCTTCTTTTGCTGATGTCATTCAGCACAGTTCCAGTCCACCAGCAGGGCACCAGAAACTTTTTGCATTATTTTTAGCAGTATCACCTCTTCATTTCAGATAGCTACCTGGGTCCAGGGTCTCCTTTTAGCACCCGACTTGCTTTCCATTACCCTCCTTGTCTGTTATGAATTGATCTATGCAACAGTACTTAAAAACAGTTCCTGGAACCAAGACTGTGTGTCCATGAAAAGCAGAACGGGGCAAGTAAGGCTACAGCAACGTAAGTGCAAGAGGGAAACACCAACAGCAACAATAAAATCAAAACACATGTTTTGATGAATCCAATCTTCTCCCAGTCTAGGTAGGTAGAGGGTCGTCATCTCCTTTATTACATTTGCACTTGCAGCACAGAACAAATGGTGTAGCCAGAAGAAGGAAAGGGGAGGCCACCAGAAGTAGAAGACCAAATCCTGCAAAAATTCCTACCACCTGTAAAACAAAGGAATTGCACTGCATTAGGGATAACAATTGTCTAGATTTGGCTGACACTAGTGCATCATCAGTGTCCTTCAAAAGGATGTCAGCAAATGCCACTGACCTTACCAGAGCCAGGACTTCCCCCTAGGTGTAAGCTACAGTCAGCTCCTGTGATCAGTAAACTGAAACGTGACTAAAACATGACTGAAATCAGAGAGTGAACACTAATGTTTCATTGCTTCAGTCAGAACCGTGCCCCAGAATTCAGTTCCATCACACAAACTCATGCAGATAGGTTACTTAATTTTGGCTCTCTCTCATATAACTAATGAAAGAACTGACTAGTTACTTCTTTATTCATCAAACCTAAATATTAAGTATCAGGATCAAGACTACAAGAGTTAGAGACTCCCACTTTCAGGTGCTCCCCTTTTTTGCTGCAGAAAGCTCCAAAAAGATTCCATCAAGGTTCGGGTGTTGTTCATGGAGAATATGGGAAGACTCCCACAACCTTCCAGCAGGAACCAGCAAGAACACAAGTGTGGGAATCTCAGCCATAGATTACAAACATTATGGAGGAGAGGAAAACTTAGCACATGCCAAATGCCTTTTGCAGTCAGACCTGAGCTCATAGAATCATAGAATGGTCCAGTTCAGAAGGGACCTCCAAAGGTCATCTAGTCCGACCTCCCTGCAGTCAGCAGGGACACCCCCAACTAGACCAGGTTGCCCAGGGCCTCACTGACAGGGCCTCATCCTGCTGCCTCAGGGAATGTGACCTACCTCTATCTAAAAGCATTTTTTATTTTTTTTTCATTTACATGTATTAATCATCCTCTTCCCAGCAAAGGCAGAGGACCACAGACCTACCCACTCTGTCAGTGTGACAAAATATTGGTTTCTGCAGTTTAAGTTTGGAAATTTTTAAAAAAAACATTCAAGTTGAGGTTCATTGCCTGAGGAAGCTTCCCATTTGCCGTAGGCAACTGTAAGAGTACCGCTGCAATAACATGCCCACAAATTATTTGAGAAAATAATTTAGATTTATTCACATGAGAGCATCTGTGAATAACTTTGAATAATGAAGGCAGGAGTGGAATGCTGATCTGCCAGCAAAACCTCACGACAGAAGGCAAAACCAAATTAAGAGTGCAGTAGGCATTCAAGAATTCTTCCAGCCAGGGCCAGACATGCCGCTCCGATTAACGGCCAAATATGTAATTAGCCAGGGTATAGATGGGATGATTTACCCGTACTTCGGTCGGCCACGGACGATTTCTCGTTCCAACGGCCACCTCACTCTTTCGGCGGCGCCCCCGGCCCGGACCCGCGGGCGGGGCTGAGGGGACGGTCCCCGGCGGGAGATGGCGCTGTGGGACAGCGCTCCCGCCCCAGGCGCCGCCGCCGCCCTCGGCTCATCGCGGGCCAGGGATAACGGAGCTCAAACATCCTCGCCCCGGCGATGCGATTTCTTACCAAGGGCCGTTTCCTTTGCAGCTTCGGAGGTGGGCACGTTTCACTACTCATTCGGTTTTTTTGGAGGTGCTGACAAGCTGGTGCGACTTCCATTTAGTAATCTTTGCTGTTATTTATCGTGGACATAACCCAAGGCTAAATTCTAACTTCTTTAAAAAACATGAGCTAGAACTATTGCAGCAGTACTGCTCTTGGGAGACAGCATGCCCTTGCCTAGGCTAAGAGCACAGTGCTCAGGCAGAACCAAGCTGGAAGTCAACAATTCTGCCAACCAGACCGAGTACCGGTAATTTCTATGAGATAACTATGTATATACCTTCCTCTCAGCCTCAATATGCCATCAAAGATTTCATTAAGTTTAATTTTACTTGTTGGGGGGTGGTTTTTTTGGAGTGGTTGTTTATTTTTTTAAACAAAGCTGCCAGCTGCGTATTACTCATTTTCTACTTGGGTCTGCAGCTCCTGAAGAAGTTACTGCCCTACACAGCATCAAGACATTCCTTCTGGCCAAAACAAATACTATATCTTTTTCAAAATACACAAACAAGAAAAAAAGGCTTGCCTCAATTTGCCTTGGATAAATACTCCAAAAAACTTAACACAAGGAAATGATTGCAATGTTGATTTAGCTTTAGTAGATTTAACAGTATTATATCCCGATTGGTAGACAATTACCACTTTCTAAATAGTGACCAGAACATCAAAGATCCTACCTATCAAACCTATTTGCACTAACTACTGTGGCTAAGAACAATTCCCAAATATCAGATTAATCACCCCATATTACAGGTGTATCAAGAAAGCTTATATGCCCATACACTTTCTAAAATACCATCAGCTAAGCCAAGCAAAACCAAGTTCATAGCTGAGGCACCCAGGGGTGTATGTGGGCAGAGAGAAGTCTGATCCTTCTCCTTTTATTTCAGTTTAGACCTAGGGTTTATTCTCCAGACTTGGGATTTATGATCAAATGCAAAGAAATCTGTACTTCAAGAAAAGCACTTCATATCAAGCTAAGGTAGATATTTACTGATACACAGTTAATTTAGGAAGAGATGACTCAGATACCCAGATGTCCCTCTATCTCTGAAGTGGCTGTAAGGCAGTAGATTGGACTAAGTCACACACTGGCACTTATATGCAATGAAGTAGTGCAGAGAGCTCTTCCATTACCAGAATTAATGCTGGGCCCAGCAAGACTGGATCTGGACTACAAGAGATATCCCCTCATGCTTTGTAATCGTTGATTTGAATTTGTGTTTGAAACTAGTGATAAGCTCACTTCTATCCAGCCTACATCAGTGAGTCAAATGGAGTCCATAGCAAGATACTGAGCATACTTGGGCTAATTTCTGGATTTGGAGCTAAAGATCCTTTGCAGTATGAACTTGCCTGCTAATAATATGGATGGTGGCAACCTGGTTTGTCTTCCAGGTTTACTAGGAACGTATCTGGATTGGCGCTTAACTGGCTCTGCAAATGTATACCTCTTCTAGTTGTCTGTGGCTTTCTGGGAAAGCTAATTCCCCCTCACCAAGATACTGCTCTCTTTAAATATGCTAGGAAAACCAGTTACCATTTAGCACAGAATTTATCCTAAAGTGTTAAAATGAGTAAGGCAAAGGAAGGTACTGTGTCAGCAGTAAAGTTGTACAGAGCTTTTGACAATCTGAGCATTACCTGTGTTCTGTGCCAGATAACAGATGCCCTGGAGTGTCCCAGCTTGTTTCGACAAGGTCCTTTGTCATAATGTATAAGGAGAAAATCATCCTACAAAATATTAAATGAAAAGGCAGGAAATAAACAGAAGTACAAACTGTTCTTCAAGTTATAAGATACTATGTCCTAAGAACTTCTAACCAGGAATTGTACATGAAGCTTAGTACAGTGGGTATGGCCAGGTCCAAACTTTCTCACGTGCTCTGTTTACAGTTAAGCATCTTCACAAACAGGTTTGTTTAGCAAGTGTTATATATCTATAATGAAACCTTCTCCCAAAAGCTCTCAAGCTGCGTATTTAAATGCTAGTATGAAGTTTAGCAGGAGGATTCAAGAGTCAAAGCTAATCTGCATATCTTTTACACACATATAGGAAGGGAAAAGGGAAAGGAACACTTGTACCACAGACTTCCCAAAGCTACTAGTTGAAGAATAAGTCACACACAGATTTTTGAGAAATTATGTCCCTATCTGTCCTGTATCCTTTCACAAACCAGCCAAAATATCAAGCCTAGTACCAAGGGAACACTGCTTTTTAACCAAGCACATGAGAAGCCTGTGACTTAAGGACTTAGTAAAGCACTCAAATGGGACAAGCACAGGATCTGAATAGTCAGAGTAGCTTTGGGAACCTAAAACATTTCCTTTGCTATTGTCAACAATGCTATAAAATAAAACAGATGACATGGAAACAGACATTATATATTGTATATACTCTGATCCTTGGGCACGATAACAGGCTGATTTTAAAAAAAGCCATAAACATATGACAGCAGCAGCTTATATACTGACAAATGCCTGGTGTTAGGAGAACATTGTATTCTTTTTATATGTCAGATCTATTTCTTGTCCCAGAGAATACAATGAACAGTAAACAAATCTGCTGCTAGTCTCCTGCATGGTGACGCACCAAATCTAGAGTTTGTTAAACTTCCACAGACTAAGAACATTGCTATACTCATCCTGTAACTCCTTCAAAAAGAGGAACATTAAAAAGTCAGTACCAAATGCATATTATTAAAAAAAAAAAAAAAAAAAAAAAGCAGCAACGCCTGTCCATCATGCTAGTTGTAAAGATTGCAAATAGAAATTTTCAAGTAGAACAGAATTTGTAATAATTATTTACTGACACAAAAGACAAACTGCCAAGATCCCACAGGTCAGACAAGTAAAACGGAGCATACAAATCCTGTCACATTACAAGTGTCAGCTCTGGTGGGTTGTGGTCCATGAAGCTGAGCAGAAACTAGTGAGCTACTATTAAATTGATTAATGAGACAGCTGAATGGCAAAGTAATGAAGTTCTAAGCTTCTGAGAACCAGGGTGAATGGCATGTACTCACATCAAGAGATTCCAGACAGTACCAGCAAAAGGCATGTTTGCAGTTCTTACACATCATTTGGGCGCAGCCTTCATCTCGTTCAATGTAAACTTTACACTTTGGACAGCGTTTGATTGGAGCATCATCTTCTTCCATTTTAAAACCTGAACTGTGGGAGAGAGTGAGGAATTAGTAAGATGTGTGGCCATGTCAGTTTGGAGAAGAACANTAGTTATTTCATGATGAGAAACTAACAAACCTAGAAAAACGATTGCTTCAGTCCTGGAAAAGTTATTGGCAAAAAAAAAAAAAAAAAAAAAAAGAGAAATTACTATAAGTCCAGGTATTCAGCTGAATTTTATCATTCTGATATTTTGGCTATACTATATTTTTCAAACATATTTCTAGAAAAAAAATGTTTAATGACTACAGTGCCTATGTCAGGATATTTTCTTTAGCATATATTTTACCAACTATTTTTAATATCTGGTAATACTAATAGATACTGTAGAGTTTTCTTCTGGAATATATCATAAATATAGCAGCTAGTTCGCACCTAAAGGCCTTGTACATCTAGATAATTTTCCTTTTTCCTCGCTTCTTTCTCAGAGTAGAAAAGGAAGTATTCTCTTGATGGTACAAGTCCAGACCACGTTCCTTCAGGCTGAGACACGAGTGAGAGACTGCTTGTCTCTGCCCTCCTTGAGGATCCTCCCCTGCAAATTTCCTTCCAAACCAGGAACCATAAGGTTTTTGGGGCATGCCGTTCTTTCAGAGTTGATCTCTTTGTCTCTAACAAGTTCTGATTTATGAGTTACAGTCAGCACTACTTCTTGTCTTGCACCACTGAGCAAAACCATAGGATGCCCCCCTCATACAATGGGCACAACAGAGAAGAATGTGGAAACATTAGAAGGACATTTATTTCCCTTAAGTAGCTTTCTACCATATGCAGGCTTTATGCACACCAACAACTAAAATGTACCTTAACAAATGACACTTCCTGCAGTCACTGCCAGTGGGAGATACAAGAATGACTGATGGGGAACAGACGGGACTTACCGTTCATTGATTGACTGATTGATTTGCCCAACAGCAGGATAAAAGGACATACACTTGTTAGTCACACTAAGGGCAACCGTATTACAGAAAAATGCTTTAAATCCATAAACTCTACATGGAACTCCAAATGCATAGTAGCATGAGCTGCTACTGGCCCATTATGCACCACAATAATGAAAAACACAAACCTCAACAGAATAAAAAATGAAGGATGAAATGAAAACCAAAACCAACCAAAACACTAAGGAAAATAAATAAAGTTTTTTATCTTGCCATGAAGTTTAGTGAGCTTCAGTTCTGGTCAAAGACGCATGAAAATCATGTGCAAAGGTTACTATATTTGACCAGGAACTTCTGACAGCATCCTAGCTAGTCATCTGTTACAGCAAAGCTTGCAAGAAGAGAAGTTATGAATAGCTAAGTCCAAGGCTGACCAGGGCTTTTGACAATACCTTGAACTGCTATACAATCTTTGAAAAAGTCCAAACATTAAGTAGAACTCACACACAATGGCCTTTCTTATTCACTGGCTGTGGTACACCACTGCAAACAGCTTGAAACCCAACTTAGCAGCATTGGCCAAATGAGTAGTGGTTGAGATGACTGACAGGGTATCCTAAAGATCACCATCTGGCATGATGTTACCAACCCTCACAGTGTCCAGAGTAGCAGCAACAACAAGATCTTCTCTGAAGGCAAGCTTATGAGCTGCCCGGATATCATATTTTTCTCACTGGGTCAAAAGGGCGGCTGATAGAAGCTCAAGCAGCTCCTTTGTGTTTTGCTGGGAATGGTGGCAAGGAGTGAGGCTGCCAAGAGCTATCCAGATTTGTAATACAGAATTAAAGGAACAGGAATGACTAAGTGAAGGAAACAGCTGCAATACAAAATACCAGGAAAACGGCTCTTTACTTTTCATACTCTGAAGCGTTCAAAGATTAAGCTTTTTGTTTTAATATATTTGATCTTTTGCAATACTTTACCTTGTTTCTCCTGGAAGAAAAGAGATTGGCATGTTCTCTTGACAGCCTTGACCTGGATGCCAATTAGATTTGCAAGCCGAGCAGAACTCAATGTCACAGGCTTTGCACTGGACCAGCTGGGGGTCTTGTGGGCTTGGCTGTTGGAGCTGGCAAACTGCCTGGCAAGTAGAGGATGGACACCAAGTCCGACATGGATCCAAAAGCACTTCTGTAAAGAGGCATAAAAGAACAAAATTCAAAGAGCAGCCTTCCATAACAATGTATTCCAGCTGAGGTTGACTGGCAGGGCATTTGAAGACATTCAGTTTCAAAAGAAGTCTTTTAATTTATGCTACCCACTCAGACATAAATCTGGTCTGCTTTGCAAACAGGCGCCAAACCAAAGTGAGTTTCCCAAGTTTGAATTAATTGTCCACTTTCATTCACCAAACGAAACTTGTTCTGAGAACGAGATGTTGGATTTTTCTGCAGTTGTACTTAAGTTAAATGGAACATATACTATGGAGGTAATCCATCAGTGTTTTTACAGTGCCTTGCAGTAGGACTCTATTTCAAGTTGGTCTCTGCCCAATGTAACCACACAATTAACAATAGTATAAAACTGTTATCCAGTTTCATCCCTTTCTGGAGGCTGCTGTAAGTCATTTCATGTTTCAAAGTCCACTGAAGTCAACAAAAAACTAATGATCGTTCCAGTGGTTTCTAGGCTGGGTCCTGGCCCTCAGCAAAAACTTACTATAAGTTCTCTATGGCCACACAGTTCCACATCTCCATAGGCACCCAGTCAGCTTATATCCTCATAAAAATTAACAATGCTTATGTTATCATTACACGTAGAACCACCCAGTAATTCTGCCATCTCAGATGCCATCACAGGAGATACTGGTGGCTTCACAAAAGGGGTCAGTCTACCTCCCCAGCCCCTAGAGCACCAGTAGTCAACTCAAAGAGCAAAGCTCAAAATAGAAGTCACTCCCTTCCCTAGTTATAGAGCAATATAATACATAGCAATTTTCTTAGTTTATTCTCAAAACATTGCAATTCTGGGAATCATGCAGGCAAGAACAGAAAAAATGTTTTTCATTTTTTGGGGATTTTTTTCGTGATGACCAACAATTAACTACCGCATGAACATGCACAGAGCCAGATTCTGATTTATGGGATCACTCTGGAGTGATACTGTTCCCACAGTCTTGTAATAAGTTTTGTGACATGAGTTACCTCTTTCAAACTGTAGCTTCTTATACCTTTGCATGATTTCTGATGCAACCATGCACTCAATCTGTTGAGGGAAGGAAAAGAGAAATTTCCAGTTAGGAAAGGCAATAACCTAACAAGTGGAGATGAAAAATTGACCTTTAGAGAATTATTAAAAATGTGTGTTGGCAACAGTGGCAGCTGTAACATACAGTCCGAGACATATTTAAAGTTCCTATAAAGGAAAGGAAAAAAAACTATTTGCAGTAAAAGTGTACCTCATTTTCTTGCAGATGGCCTCGCTTTGGGCAGGCAGCATCAGGGCAGCTGATTGCTGTTTCTAGACCTTCTTTGATCAAAAGTTCCACATACTGTTTTAGGCACTGAAAGAGAGGCAAAGATTGAATTAACTATCCCACCAAGAATAAACCACTCAATATTTTAACAGCTTTCCTCTGGAAATCTGAAGAACTCAAACTTCATTGAAAAAACTGATACTACTGTGTCCCTTTTACAATCATGGGCCATGCTCAAAGCTTTTGCCATGGCTATACCTTTAAACAGAAAACAGCAAATTAATTTCCTCATTAAATAAGTCTTCCTTAACTTAAGACATGCAGCAAATTAAAAAAACAGCAATAACAGGGAAAAGGATAAATCAAACAGGGAGCTGGGGGCGAAATAATAAAAACCCACCAAGATAAAATTGAAACCACAACACAGCTTAGTAAGCAGTAACTACCCATAGACAGACATCTGTCAAACATACCAGAAAGCAAAAAGGAGTGGTGTATCTTCCCTTCTATTTCTAGAAAATAATTATCTGAACTTCATGGCTAAAATACATCTTTTCCATAGAAATGAAAAATGTGAGAATTAGGGCTCTCAGAAGAACTATAGTTTCCATGGGGACTGAATAATAAATGTTGGTAATACTAATACTTTTCTTCCCTAGCAACTACAGCATTTTACCCAAGCCGTAACTGAAAATGTAGCATCTAACACAGTAGCGCACAGCACAACCATCAACAAAACAGAGAATAAAGGTGGCTATTTTAGACTAAGGGCAAATAAAGAACAAGTCTCATTATTCTTGAAGAGTAACCACCCCCCTCCACCTCCACACTTTCCACATCAAGGTGAGAGCTATCGCTTAGGTGTCTGCTGGGGAGGCAAGGGGAGGGATGGAGAGAGACATATCCTTCCTCCTGCAGATACTGTGCAACTTCTACCATCCAGACGCTACAAAAAGCAAACAAGGGTCTGCTTCCCAGTGGATGGGTTGTCCTTGTTGTACTCACCCTGCTTCTGAGCTTAGCTGACAATGCAAACTGGAGACAACTACAACAAGTAGGTCCCTAACTCTCTGTTGATATGTGAGTAAAAAGCAAGGCTAGAGCAACAGCAGAGTGAAATGAAGATACAGAAGAAGCTCAGCATACAGTTGGGTGGGAGGCGAGAAGGATTACACGCTCTGCAGCAAGATGGCAAAATGGGGACTTCAAGTACCATTTCCAGGCAGAATTTGCAAAAGGTACGCAGCTGCCGACCTGCTGTCAGCCTGGGAAGGCAAAGGGCTGCATTGACTTTGCTGAGTCCAGCAAGCCTACCTGTGGGTCAGAGCACAAACCTGCTTCTTCTTTCCAACCATACCATCCATCAGGCCCATCAAAGAACACATTTCCAGCCTAACCCTTTACACAGCTTGTAGCTGCTAAGGCCCAGACTTCAAAGCCTAGTTGTTCAGCCTCTTTTATTTCTGTTCTGCCTCTTGAAAGGTCTATTCAGCTCTTTTCAGAGAAACTATCACTTATATTAACATTTTATTTTAGATTCTACCTCTCACAGCTTGATTGCAGCAAAAACTTCACTTCCTGCCCACATAATTTCTGCTGCTCTGGTACACAGCTTTTCTGGTGGCAACATGCTGACACCTTGATAGCACGACAAATCATTTCTTGCAGGGTTCCCTTCCCTACATCTCCTACTCAACAGGGCCAAAGGGTCTATTTTTTGGAAAAAAAACACCCAGAGACTGGATAATGGAAATCTTTAAAAGTTTTACACGTGAAAAAAACTCATGTGTGATAGAGCATGGTTTACATCTTCCTCTTAATCAATGGGGATTTAATAAAGGCAACTAAATGTTTGCTTAGTAGACGTTTGACCTGCAGAAGGCTTCTAAGACTTCGCTTTGAGCTCTGTAGGAAGGGTGGTGGGGAAGTTCAGGAGAACACTAGCAGCAATCACAGCGGGCTGAGCTCTGCAAGAACCAGGTCCTAGATTGTGTGCCTTGGCAAACTGCAGTTTCAGCTGTAGGCAGTGTTGCCATAATGACACGGTTGGCTCTTCCCTTTCCCCTCCATTTGCAGACGCCAAGTGTGGATTAAAACGAAAACGCATACATTTTTAATGCTAGCACTTAGCGCTTATAGAAAGCACTTTTCAAGCTGAATGATCTTTGCTGTCATTAATCATTAATGCGGTTAATTCTCTTCCTCAACCTGTTTGGGACTATTGCCAAAGCCCATTTGATTTGTTTCCCTTTCCTCATATCTTCCAAGGAATGATACAGCTCATCCCTGCCATGAGCAGTGTCCAGGGTCTTCTCCTTCCCTGATGTGGCACTGGCCCCCACCTCCTCAAAACCAGCCCAGCTTAAGTGCACTTCTTACTTTACACCTTCTGGGAACACAGAAGCTGTCTTGAGGCCATGAAATGTAAATTAGGCAGAGGTTAATACGCTCTGTCCACTCAAGACTTCCTCACTCCAGAGATTTCTTGGGTGCAGCAGGAGTAACCCAAAGTCGTCACAAGAGAACAGCACAGGGTGGCTTCTCAGTGTCATCTCTTGAGAGCAGACACGAGATAGGCCACTTGTGCCAGACCATTTTCAACTGGCTACAGCGTGAGCAATGCATCAGCATGCAGGCAAAACACCATGGTAGGATTAGGTATTCAGTTATACATTATGAAAAATTAATTATGAAAAATTAATTATAAAAAATCTACAAAAAAGATGACAAACTGTTGCTGATTTTCTTTGCAGCTTGTAGTTGATCCCATGCCAGAAGAAAATATATTCATAGATTTTCCATTAAGGCAGTAAAGTACTGTATAAGATGAACAAAAAATGTGGGAGCATAAGTCACTCCATACAACTTTTAAAATTAACTGTATTACAATTTTTCTCAGAGAAAACAGGAGCTGAAACTAGGTAGCCAAGAGCTGAGGCTGGAATAAGGTCACAAATACCCTTCTTGTTGTACATTGACGCTTATAAAATCAATACGCTGAAGAGCATCTTAATTCTTCCTTTAATGGATGCATGCCAATAGAAAGTCACTTTTATTTGAAGCAATACTTTTGCTAAATTCCACTTGTTTCTTTCCTTAAAAAAAACCCTCATAGTAGTTCAGTAAGTAAACAACTTATTATTTAAGTAAGCCACACTTAGAGATACTCTAAACGTATCAAAAACTGATAGTGGTTGTTCTGTACATTTCTGCTTAAGTATATAATCTGAAATAATGAAGCCGGGCTAAGACCTGGCATTTCACAAAAAAAACCTCTTTACTGAATTGAGTAGGTCATAAGAGGAAACATTTCCCTTGCATTCAGTTTTGTACTTCATTTCTGTATCCTGACAAACTTCAGCTCGCATAAGGAAGACCAAACCAGCCAGCAAGAACAGATGACCAAGTTGTGTAAGCTTCTACTCCTTTCCCAATCCAGAACTAAAATATATTAGTTTAGAACAATCCTTAGGCAAGTTACTCTGTTTCACCCTGCAGTTGCAACAAGGGAACAGGTAACTGCAGTAGCTTAGATTTCTGTCCTGCATGCATACTCTCACCATAGAGTATGACTCACAGAGGAAAAGAACCATTATTACACGATGGCAGTCTAGGACACCACAAGAAGGACGCTGAAGTGCTGGAACGTGTCCAGAGGAGAGCCACCAAGCTGGTGCCAGGTCTAAAGAACAAGTCCTATGAGGAAAGGCTGAGGGAACTGGGCATATTTATGGTTTGGAGAAGAGGAGGTTGAGGGGAGACCTCATTCCCCTCTACAGCTACCGGAAAGGTGGTTGTAGAGGGGTGGGTGTTGGCCTCTTCTCCCAAGCAAATAATGACAGGACCGGATTAAATGGTCTGAAGTTGTGGCAGGGGATGTTTAGATTAGATATTAGGAAGAATTACTTCACTGAGAGGGTGGTCAGGCACTGGAACAGCCTGGCCAAGCAGGTGATGAAGTCACCATCCCTGGAGGTATTTAAGAAGTGTGTAGATGTGGCACTTCAGGGCATGTTCTAGTGGCTGAGATTGTTTGGTTAGGCGATTCGTTTTGTGTTGGTTTTTTTTTGTTGTTGTTTTTTGTTTT
>VZRU01016807.1:40475-52003 GCA_013398155.1 Pedionomus torquatus | reverse complement strand
GTTGTTGTTGGTTGGTTAGGGTTGTTGTTGTGGGTTTTTTTTGTTGTTGTTTTTTGTTTTTTGTTTTTTTGTGTGTGTATGGTTGGACTTGATGATCTTAGAGGTCCCTTCCAACCATGAAATTTCTATGATTCTGTAAAGTTGTTTGGCTCCCTTAACTATAGTGATCTAGATTTAACATTCATTTTATAACTTCATGTATTTTTGAATTAAAAGGAAATCATAATATACTACCATATATGAACGTTAGAGAGGGAATTCCATGAAAACTGCTATATAGCTTTTGCAATTTCCTGTAGACAAACGAAAGCAAAGCACCGCACAACACATGGGTTATTTATAAACTATATATAGGCTATATAAACGATATACATACAATGCATATATATGAACTATATTTGAAACTTTATATAGGGTTATATAGACTGCAGGTCAAGACGCACTGCATGCCGCAACTGCTGCCAAACAGCCTCAAATCAGCCAGAAGAGACCACTCAGCTCCCCTGAGCATTACACCTGTGTTTTTCCCTGTGTATGCATGCTCCTTGTGCAGCCCTGCTCTCTCTTCTTTCTGCACATCACCGTTGTCCTTTTGTCCTTCCAGGTGTCGGGATGGCTTTTTCTTTCACCTTGTAACCCAAGAATCCTACTGTTGTTCTACGTTGTCCTGACAAAGGGCAGGATCACATCCACTTTGAGGAGTTTTGGCCAGATCCATTCTCTCACAAGGACCAACCAAGAGCCCAACTTAGCACCAGGTTTACTGTCAGCTGCCCATAAAAACTAGGAACTTTTTTTTAATTTTTTTTTTTTTTTGCCTTAGAGTTAGATGGCTAGCAAAGGAAAAGCTTCCTTCGTAAAGCTGCTAAGCATAGCCTAATATTTAAGGCTCTGCAAGACGAGTTGCACTTCTAAACCTCTGCACGTCAAGGGCTGCACCACACAGAAAGGTATATTGAGTAACCGCTGATGTGCTGTTGCTTTGGAAATGCCCATCTTTTTGTCTAACGTTAGCAAGATCACAATACCCTATGAGAACCTAAATGGTTATTTTTTATCTAATTTCCAAACTATAACACATAACTTTGCTGCATTTAACTAACAAACTTGTGTGGGCCACAGCAATATATTCTCAATATGAAGAATTAAAATGTCTGGCTTTCAATTTTACTTCAGGAGCATTTGAGTAACAATTACCCCCATTTATGATGATGGCGCTTAGACTTAATTCTCCTGATACCCCAAAACCAAATAAAAACATCATAATTTGTAAGAAGGAATCTGACTTTCTTTGTTTCCGTGTAGGTCAACATTCATCTATCATATACTTTGACAGAAAAAATGTGTTCACTTGGTGCCTAAGGTAATTTTACAATACAAAATGCACATAATTAAAAACACTTGGTGATGTTTTTGGTGGAGATGTTAGTTTTTTGGTTTTTTTTTCAATAGAAGAACATACCCTTCTGAAAAATTGCAACAAATTTACTTTTAAGAGCATGTTATTGCTAGTATCACAAGAGATAAGGAATGGTTTTTCAAGATGTCACCACCTATTTGACATTTAGACATGGAAAAATATTATCCTGCATTATTTTCTTAAGAGCTGCTAGGTGGATTTTGTCAAAATGTAGACTTTTGACTACACTAATGCTGCAGATACAAGCACCAAATCATATGGGATATTTTATAAATAAGTCAATGGATTTTGGAAAGCTAAAAAAGCATGACAGGATAGCAGAGCCAAGTATATCATCACCATATCATTTGATTTATTTCTTAAAACTTCAAATGTGTTTTAGTGCTGGCACTAGGCCACAGCCATCCCAAAACAATGCGCGCTACACACAAAATCATCACATGCTGGTATTCATAAAACATTTTAAAAATACCAAACATCTACTGGTAAAATTGAAAGGAAAAAAAAAAAAAAGAACAAATAAAAGGAAAGAAATCTAGCATTTATCAAGTTCTTAAAAAAAAGGAGGAAATTATTTTTTTCCCTTGTATTTGTTAAAGGTGAATATTTAGATTAGATGAAAGCAGCTGCTAATAACTCTTCACCTTGGGTAGACAATCACTAAGAGTTTTGTGCTGAACTTCAGGAATACAAGGGGCAGGCTGACATGCTCTTTCAACAAGGGAGATTGTTTTTTTTTTCCTTAGCCAAAAAGATCTGGTTCCAAAATTAGTGGGCCTAAATTTCAATGCAAAGAGGGAAAATAGAAAATAATACTGGGGAGAAAAACCTCAAACTGAATGAGGAAATATTTCCAAGTAAGATGATTATTAACACACAGACTAAATTGCTGAAGTCTTGTAAATTCCATACCATCTGCAAACCAGGATTAGATGAACTTCTAAAAATATGCATACATACACACACATGCATTTATAAAAACTTGCATTCAACCACATGAAGTCAGGAAATGCTGGTTGGTATTTGATGGTCCAGATTACAAATGATATCAGGCTACATGAATGCAGATCCCTTTTTGCAAAGACATCTTTTTGCCTTACGTTCTAGGAAAGAATATGGAGACTACGAGAGGATATTGAGTGAGAAGCACTTATTTAACAGTGTTTCACATCTACAAATCTACAGTTTAGTCTACAGGCAGTTTTTGCAATAAAAGCACAAAGGCAACCTGGTCTACTGGGAGGTGTCCCTGCCCATGGCATAGGGGCTGGAACTGGAGGTCCCTTCCCACCCAAACCTCAAAATTTGTGTGATGAAGCCACACAGATGAACAAATCTACTGCAACAACTACTTTTTGCAGTATTTTGTAATATTCTTATGTTCTGCATACCAGTTTTTCTTTTCTCTATGGTATTTCTAAATGAATAGTGAAAAGGTGATACCTTTACTTGCCTTAAGACAGTGTAATACCAAGGTTATTCCACTGCTCTGTGCTAATTCCATTAAGCTAATGCTGTAGTCTGCCTAGTGAATAGGTATTTATACTTGTAAATACATTGTCCATAAGTCTTTCGGGTAATGTGATGTAATTCTCATTTTTAGCTTCAGATTATAATAGTATATAGGGATGCAGTATGCAGCCAAAGAATGCTATTGGGTTGGAAGGGACCTCTGGAGATTGTCTAGTCCAAATTCTTACCGGGGCAAGGGAAGAGAGTGTGCATTAGAGTGAGTGAATATCTTTTACTAGAAATAAAACAGAGATTAATTTGGGTGTCTGTATCTCAGGTGGAGGCTTATACCCTTGGTATAATAGCTCCCCTCTCTTTTGTCCAAATAGCAAATTTATTCTGGTCTACGGAGCCTTTCCCTGAAGAAAGCATCACTTTGTAGAAAGACAAAATATTTGGAGCTGAACAATCCCAGGAGGGAAAAAACTACCCTAAAATAAGCAGTCTACAGCAGATCTTCTCTGAATAGGAGGAAAGAATGACAGAGTAAGGTCTTTCCTCTTCCTGAAAAGCAAGAATTCCTATAGCCATATAAAACTGTCATATGCTACCATTTTTTTAATATCTCATCAGATATTTCTAAAAGCAAGGGGAAAGCTCATCTGGTAATAAGACAAACTCACTTTTTATGTTAGTGTTTCATAGAAAAAGAAAACTACGTTCTGCCAAATTTTTATGGTATGCTCACAGCATGCAAGAAAAGAAAACCAAACTAGTAGGTTCCTTGGAGAGCTTTTAAACTTCTGCTCAAATCTATTCTTATTTAATCACAGGCTCAGCTTTGAAATACTCTTGGATTGCTACTCCAGAGTGCACAATTCTCTATGGCAGATCTACAATCTGGCTTTTTAGTATCATCCTAATCCTACTTGTTTGACAAGTGACTTACTGGAAAATGTCGATGCACGCTTAGTCAGAGATCTGTTTGAGGCATACACACAACCAAGGGAGTGATTTTTTTCTTCCTTTATTAGATATACTGTCAGCTATAGCAAACAAGAACACAATCCAAGAACACAAGCTATATTCAGCCTCACAAACCACACAGATCTCAGATACAGATGTACATTAGACAAATGTTTAACACTTGTGATAGTACTTTGAACTTTAATAGATCATTTCCACTTCCATAGACATCTTCTCAGAGACAATGTATTTTCAAAGAAATCCTCGCTATAGGAATTCCAAATTTTTATTAACCTTGCAGTTGATTCATCATCCTTAAGAATAAATCACAGGAGGAAACAGTCACTTATCTTGCCATGCAGTACTTCAAGCCTACAAGTTGAAAGGAGTAACAGAAGTCTTACATGTTTGTTCATTATATCCTTTGTTTTGTTGCAGAGACAAAAGTCGTGCTACACAAGCATACAAAACCTTGATTCTAAGATAAGCATCTGCAAGTCTCTCCAGAGCTCTGCAACAGTGAAATATCTAGTGCCTAAATTTGGTCTCCTATGTTGTGAACAAGAAGCTACACACAGAGAAAGGGACATCAGCCAGGACCAGAGGTGGATAAGGTCACATGTGATAGACCTTTTCCCCAAAGTGGCAAATAATTTGAAAAACTGTTGACAGGCTTCCTGCCTCCACCTGCCCAACGCTTAACCTCTTTTTAAAGATACTTTTTTGTTCAAAATTGCCAAGGGTCAACACTTTTTCCTTGCCCATGTTGTTAATGTCTAAAGACTGCACCAGCTGTTCTACAGCCCTGCTATGTCAGCCTAAATCCAGTCACACCATCTTGCCTGGGGAGGATGGCCAACAGCATCTCTACCAAGGAAGATAAACACAAACCCCGTGCTTCCACATCTCAGGACAAACTATCTAAGCATCCTTCCCCAAGATGTAAAAATTCATCACAAGGACATCCAAACGTCCTTGTGCTCCCATCAGCTGGTAGAATCTAGGAGGGGAAATTGTCAGCAGCCTGACAGAAGAGACTCACCCATTGCAAATGCCAACATGGTCAGTAGAAAGACAGCTGTGGACTACTGTGCAGATTTTGCTGCTTTGGCTCTACATCTGTCCACATGTTTCCTGCCAGTACAACCAAATATCACACTTCTTAAGTGATGCAAATAACTCACAGAAAAGATATGTGCATTAGGGATGAGGCCAGTGCAGCCTCTAAAACCTATGCCTGTTTGAGTACTGGCAAGTGTCAGCATCAGCCCATCAGACAACAAATGATGGAAGCGAGGCAAGAAAAATAATGCACATATCAAGGATACAGAAAGAGCAGCTCTGCTAGCTACTTCAGCTTAAGGAATATTAGGATATGGAAAATATCCTTTGAGACACAGCAATCAATGGCTGTGAATATCACAGGCAGGATCAATCAGCAGGAACTAAATGAACCTGAAAAATAAGTGCCTGTTTCCAGTTGAAATTCTTAATAGAGAAAGGGAAGGCAATGAAAACTGCCTGTTTTTTGAAATAGTAAATATGACTATGTACTGTAAAATATACAGACGATGAACAATTTTTCTGCAAAGATGTCTTTCACATCTGTAGATAGGCAGCAGAAAATGGCCAAATGACACAAGGATAATATTTTTCAGTTCACGCATTTCTTCATCTAGAATAGCTATTTCAAAGGATGTACATGTAAACACTTTTTCATGTTGGATTTTTACCCCTCCATTAACTTGCATAAGCTGCCTGTTCTCACTTATTCCAGGCTGCAATTGGTAGAAACACATGGGGCTAAATTTTACAAAAAGAAATTTGTTTTGAAATGCCAACATATGCAGGATGAAACTCAAATATTCAGGAGGCAAAACCAACAACAAATTTCACTCTTCCCTTATATGGTTGTTTGAGAAATGCTTATTCTATTTCAGAACAGAATGAATATTTCTGAGTGGGAGGACAATACACCTGCAGGAAACAAAGGACTTTTCACTTTCACATGCAAAACATTATGCAAACAAAAATTAACTAGTTTTTCCAAGATCCAGATGAAGACAGAAAAACGTTAATCTCATTTAGTAACATCACACAGGAGAGGAGAGAGCTGAAGGCTCTGGATCAAATTTAATTTTCACACAGGGTTCTGCAGTTCTCAATTCTACATTAATTACTCTGTAAAAAGGAAATTTTATTAAGTGCGGAGTTTTGCCATCATAGCACCTATGAGACAAGCCAGAAGCCAGCCACCCATGTGAATCACTATTCAAACAGAGCGACTTCCAACCATGAAGCCTCTGACACACCACATGTCAAGATTAGTATCAGTTCTCTGCTAAGGTTTGGAGCAATTGAACATAAGCTCACTTAGAGCAAGCTCTAAACTTTGCTAGCAGCTGGTAGGAAACGAAAATATTTCAGCTGTTAAGAAGTACCCAGAGCTCTGTAAAACCTCACAAGTCATTAGGTTTCTCCCTCCCTCCTTTTCCAAGCAAGCAGGACATCTCCTCTTGATAGGTATGGGGACAGCCTGGCTTTAGCCTGCTGCTGCCCTGCTGAGACAGGTTCTCCATGGCAAGCAGGGACAAACCTGCTCCCATCCACAGCTGCTCTTGGTGTCTGCCTTGCCCCAGGGGAAGCAGAAGCTGATGTTGCCTCATATGGAGTGAGGGAGAAGACAAAGTAAATCATGCTTTTTCCTGTCTTTCACCTCAGAAGCCACCAAAACTCTACATGCTTCCAGTCAAGCATGACAAAAAAAAAAATAAAAATTTGCTGCCACTTACAAACAGACTCATTATATCTGCCTTGTTGATCATTGGGTTTTCCCTTCCTGTCAGGTCTTCAGCCTATGAAGAAGCTCAATTAGGGGAATTACTAGAATTAAACAGACACGTATGAACAGTCATGATTAGGCAAACGAAGGAAACTATCACTATCCCGCTGTCATGCTACTAGAGATACAATACACTTAGATGTAGATTTAAATCACAGTTCTTAAACTCAGAGGGACCCCTAAAGCTCACCACCAGCTGTCTCAAGGGTTTAAGGTAGAGCCTATTGGTAAGAATCAAAGTACAAGGATCTACTAAACAAATACAAAATTTGCATATCATTATTCATTGCAAACACCACAAAATTGATCTATAAGTTAACAGTGCACCAACAAGAAATCACAAACAAGCAGCAGAAGACAGGTCTTAACATTAGTTTTGTTATTTTCTTTTTGATTGTAGGACCTCATCAGCAACAAGGTAGACTGCAGATGAGTAATCAAAATCATTTTCTCCAAAGACAAGTTCTCTCTCAGGCTTCGTATTTCTTCTAGATATTTGCTTCTGTGGACTGCCTACCTGACTGATTTTATTTTTAGATTTGAGAAAGGTGAGGTACCAGAACAATCAGCACTGCATAACAACCTGAAAGGAAATGAAAATCTAAGTGAAGCCAAGAAGTGCTTAGCACTCCTTCAGTAAGAGTGAACGCTTAATCACTGTACTTGCAAGACCTTATCTGGCACATCCACATGTATGTCTTATATAATTAAAATTACGTATGTACACACATATATATGTAATCCTGTACCACAACATAGTTCAGTAACTAACGGATGGGCTTCCATGCAAGAATATCAACTGAAACAAAATCTTTTGTAACTTTAGTACATACATAATTGGTCAAGGCAGCATCCTGTCCTTTAAGATAAATGAGAATCTCAGCATAAATTACAAAATAGTCTGAATTTTAAGCAGGAATTGGATTAAAATCGCTCCCTATCTCCCCTCACCCCTCAAAAAAAAAACAAACCACAAAACACTGGCTAAGTAATAACTGAAAAGTTTTGGTGCAGTAACTAATAAAAAATAAAACCAAATAAGTGATGCTTTGTTTCTTTTCCTAAGGTAAGTGTCATAAGGAAAGCTTTCTGAAGAAAATACACAAAAATCAGCTACTCCTGGGTAGCAACTGCTAAGTGATTATCTTGACATTTAAGGCTGATAGCCATCTACTGTATGCTAACTAAGTACAAAAAAATGCTTTAATGAAAAGCAAGGCATTTAAACATTTTGGTTAAAAATCTGAAGAGCACACTTAAGACTGATCCTGTTGTTGACATGATTCCAAAAGGAAAGAGATATTAGTTTGCCCCTTGACAATACTCGGAAAAACAGCCAAACAAAAAGCCATCAGCAGATAGCTTGTTTTCCTTTCTCCTCTCTAGGCTTTTGTTCCTCCAGTACCTCGAGCAATCCAACAACGGATACATTCCTAATGGACGAGATATACACAGATATACACAACTTAAGAGAGCTCACAGCATTGTGTGCACATTAACGATCAAAACGATAAAAACCATAATGGAGCATTGTACTAAGAGCCACAACTGGCAAAATAATACGATGGGAAATTGTAGCGTCTATGCCTTATCAGCAGAGGACTGGCAGGCTGCTCTATTCAATCCATGCCCAGCTCTGCCAGAAAGCGAGAGGAAACAGTGTCCCCATTCTAGATTTCTGAATAGCAATGTTATATTATTGTATAAGCATCAGGAAGAGCCAATCCTTCATGAGATCTTTACCACAGCACTTCTAGTTATAAAGGAGCAGAGACTTGCAGACAGAAATATTACAGGATCAAGAAATCTGCTAGCTGATCTAAATTCTGCCTACATACCAGTAGCACTGCACTTGAAAGATCTCTTTGTAACACATACTCACCCTGTCTCAGCTTGCTGGGATTTAGACAGAAAGGTTACAGCTAGGACCAAGGGCTGCAGCAAAAGGTTTTCACACGTGTAAGGGACATCCTTTTTTTATTTTTTTTTTTTGCTCATATCACTGCAGAAGCCACCACCTACCCCAGATCTTTTACATAAAAGCAAGAAGCCAGAACAGAATTATATACTAGTCCATCAAACCTAATGTACAGATGGTCAAATATTTCTGCAAGTGTATTTCCACTTGTCCTGTACTGGATCTACTGTATGGAGACTTCATCAAAAGTCTTGAGTCAAAAGTATTTTTTTTTTTCCTGTTGGTTTTCCATAACTTAAATTTGGTTGTTGCAGCGTTGATGATTCCAGAAACAAGTTTCTGTAAATCATTGCTGGAGGAACACCAGTGCAGGAATCAGTGCACAGTTGTCACACTCTTCCTTAACTATTGCCAAAGGGCTTAACAGTCTTGTTTGACTCCTTTATGGGAGTATTTTCTTAGGCAAATTTATTAAGCTGCAAGCTGTCCACAACGATAGAGATGGAGGCCTTGGGTTTTAGTCGTGCTGAATTCTTGGACAACAGCTAAAAATCTGTGACAGCCCCTTGCAACTTTTGTGATTGATTCTTATTTCTTTCCTCACTGCCATCAGTTAAAGCAAGCATAATATTTTCCTGTTATTTCACAGGAAAACTTCTGAGTAAATAATTTTTCCAGGGCACTCAGATGTCTCCATTGTAAAGCTCATACAAATGCCAGATAAGGTACACTGTTTAGCTTAAAAAGGACAAATCTGCATGAACTACTCATAACAATCAAATACAAGTGGTGAAAATGGCCTGAAGATTTCAGGTGAACACGATTAGACACAAGAATCCAGTGTCACCACAATACTTCTGCCAGGTCCTAAGAACAGGTTACTGGCAAAGATTACATCTTCCTATAAAAGGTTCTATCTTTTGAGGCCGCAAGAAGAGTCAGTAACCATATTCTACTAAGAAGAAATGGAAGATCAGTGATGGCAGCAAATGTCAGAAGGAACAACATGGAGAAGAGGAGACTTATCTGGCAAGCCAGCCTTTTTGCTGCCACTTAAGTGTTATTTTAATTTAATTTTTTTTCAGTATTGTCTGCATCCAGGCAACAGGGAGAGACACAGAAAACTCAGCTGTAAATACTAGAACTACCCATTGTACAGCTGAAAACAGTTTTCACGAAGCCTATTATTCTGTTTCTCATGAAGCCTATTATTTTATATACTTTAGCGTGCTTGAGCAAACACTCTTTTCAAACTGTGTAATGAAGCAATGCTTATTTTTCACTTGGACAGGCACAGTGTTTGCAACACTGCCTGTGTTTACCTGCCTGTGTACTCACTTTCTCTTTTTCCACAGACCATCAATGTTAAAGTTAGTTGCAACAACTCAAATTCTTTAGGGCATTACACATACTAGAAACTGAGGTTTGTTTTTTTTTAGCTTCTGTTTTCAGTAAGCAACAAAAAGGAGCTGTGTGTTCTGTCAGCAACCCTCTATGTCTTCTCAATAATAATCAGAAATAACTCTATTTAAATATTGATAAAATTTCCATCAAGAGAAATAAAATGTAGAAAAGACTACTCTAAATAAATCTTCACTCTTCAACATAAAAAAAACAAACCCAAAATAACTTTATTGAAAAGGACTTTAAAATCAAAAATCATCCAATCCCATGTCTCAACCTATAATTTCTCAGGAGTTTATGACATGGTGTTAAAGTCTTTGAGCATCGTGTATACCAGAAATTATAGTCTTACTGATTTTACTGTAACTTTGCTGCTGCTGAGCCATCGTTACAAGCTTTTGGTGTACCTACACCCATTGCAAAATTAAAGGCTTTAACATTTTCATTCCAAACGATCATTAGGGATGGCAAACTATTACTACTTTTCTTTCTCTATTCCTAAACTAGAAATACCCATTTATTGTGACAATTATAGAATCATAGAATGGTTAGAGTTGGAAGAACCTTAAAGATCATCGAGTTCTAACCGCCCTGCCATGGGCAGGGACACCTCCTACTAGACCAGGTTGCTCAAAGCCCCATTCAGCCTGGCCTTGAACACTCCAGGGATGGGGCATCCACAACTTCTCTGGACAACCTGTTCCAGCATTTCATCACCCTCACAGTAAAGAATTTCTTCCTAATATCTAATCTAAATCTCTCTCCTTGCAGTTTAACATTGTTATCTACTAACAATTTTACTTCACTCCCTGATACAGTCGCCTTTCAGGTACTGGAAGGCTGCTATAAGGCCTTCCCTGAACCTTCTGTTTTTGAGGCTGAACAACTGCAACTCTTACAGCTAGTCTTCATAGATAAGAGGGCCGGAGCCACCTCTCTGTCTCCGTGATCCTGTAGTATATATCTTTGCCACACACTGCAGTTACGTTCATCATGGCTTCACCAAGGGCAAATCCTCCCTGACAAATTTGATGGCCTACTACAATGCTGCCACAAACTTGATGGACAAAGGCAGAGCAACGGACATCATCTACCTGGACTTTAACAAAGCATCTGACACTGTCCCACACAACATCCTAGTCTCCAAATTGGAACGTCATGGGTTCGATGGATGGACCACTTAGTGGATAAGGAGCTGGCTGGATGGCCGCACTCAAAGAGTTGAGGTCAACAGGTCAATGTCCATGTGGCAGTTGGTGATGAATGGTGGTCCCTCAAGGGTCAGTACTGTGACCAATACTATTTAACATCTTTGTCAGAGACATGGACAGTGGGATAGAATGCACCCTCAGCAAGTTTGCTGATGACACCAAGCTCAATGGTTGCGATTGACACAGTGGAGGGAAGGGATGCCATCCAGATGGACCTGGACAGGCTTGAGACGTGGGCCAATGCAAATCGCATGAAGTTCAACCAAGCCAAGTGCAGAGTCCTGCACCTGAGATGTGGCAATCCCAGGCACAAAT
>VZRU01016807.1:0-33399 GCA_013398155.1 Pedionomus torquatus | reverse complement strand
TAAAAAGGCTACTAAACCACTTCTGTGATAAGTCACTGTTAGAGATCATTAAAATATATATATATATATATTTCTTTGCTAAATTCCTGGCTAGCAGTATTTCATTTTTTTCTTTTTTTTTCCCCCCGAGGAATTAGAGTACTGTATAAGGTAAAAAAAAAAAAAAATAAGAAAAAGAGAAAGAAAAAGAAAATAATTTAAACAGCTTGGTTTGATTACAGCACAGACCAGAAAAGACTTTACATGTTAGAAAAGTAATGTATCCTTTCTAGATCTATGGTTGTGTATGACCACGTTGCCCATCAACACACCATAGGCAGAAAGGAAAAGATATTATGGAGATAAACACAGGAAACAAATTTTTAAAGCTCCAGCTTCTCAAGACTACTACAAATAAACATGCCACAAGCTCATCTTCTGTATATGCAGGAGTACCTCAGAGGGCAAGGGCTTTTCATGCATCCCAAAAAATACAAGCGCTGAGTAACACGATAGAGCCAAGGACTTCTCTGACCTTGCATTTTCCTGTGTTTGTCACCAGCTCTGGTAACACTGTAGCTTCTCAAAGCACTGCCAACAGCAGCAACCTGAAATAAACTGGGTGTGGCTGTTATTCAGACCCTGTAGGCAGGGGTGAAAACATTTCAAAGGAAAAGAAAAAAAAATACTGTTTCACTCCATGTGAAAGAAACTGCGGTCAGGCAGAAGAGCAAGAACTGGAAGATTCAAAGGTATGGAGAGAAAAAACAAAAACAAAAAACAAAAATCAAACAACCACAAACCACCCTGTAATTTAATAAAAAGAAAAAAGGGGTAAGGAGGAAGACAGAACGCAAGACAGACAGGGAAGAAAGGAAAAGAAAATACGGAAAAGTAGGGTCCTGCAGCCAAGGCTGAGCAACCCCATGAAATGATACAGGTTAGGGGTAACCTGCTGGAAAGCAGCTCTGCAGAGAGGGACCTGGGAGTCCTGGTGGACAGCAAGTTGACCAGCAGCCAGCGATGTGCTCTTGTGGACAAGAAAACCAATGGTCTCCTGGAATGTGTGAAAAGAGAACATGGCCAGCAGGTCAAGGGAGGTCATCCTCCCTCTCTACTCTGCCCTGGTGAGGCCGTGTCTGGAGTACTGTACCCAGTTCTGGGCTCCCCGGTAGTTCAAGGAGGACTGAGAACTATACTAGAAGACTACAAAGACGATCAAGGGACTGGAGCATCCTTTTTATGAGGAAAAGCTGAGACACCTCAGTCTGTTCAGTCTGGAAAGGAGAAGACTGAGAGAGAGATCTCATTAATGCTTATAACTATTTAAAGGGCAAGTGTCAAGACGACAATGGAGTCAGCCACTTTTCAGTGGTGCCCAGCAACAGCACAAGGGGCAATAGGGAGAAGGCAGAGTACAGGAAATTTCACCTCAACATGAGGAAAGACTTCTTTACTCTGAAGGTGGCACAGCACTGGAACAGGCTGCCCCGAGAGGTTATGGAGTCCCCTTCCCTGGAGATATTAAAAACCTGCCTGGATGCATTCCTATCCTACCTGCTCTAGGTGAACCTTCTTTGGCAGTAAGGGTGGACTAGGTGATTTCTGAAGGTCCCTTTCAACCCCTAACATTCCATGATTCTGTGATAGAGGTCTTCCTGGCTGTTCCCAGGATATTTTGTTGTACAGAATACAATAACTGAAGTGGAATTCCACTACATTTTGACCCAAACACTTAATATCTCCAAGAGATGACAAGAACAAAAGCACTGAGATGTGGTAACATTAAGGGACATTGCTCAGAATTCATGTATCTATTCAGTATTTGCTGTGCAAGAGATTATATGAATCCTGGAGCAGCAGAGCACCTCAGGCAAGAGATGGGAAGCCCTTGCACCATCCTATTTTGCAGCAGTGGCATCCCAGACCCTCAACTCACTTCAGGGCACTCAGCAGCGAAAGAGAAGACCTCAAGGTAATTTGAAACAGCTAGACCAAGATAATACATGCATTTTAAAAGCTGCCTCCTCCACACTAAGCAGGAAAATTCCACCTCACATCGCACTGGAGAAAGTCTTAGACACTGAGGCACAGGTGTGTCACCTGGCATGAACACCAACACATTTCAGTCTGGAGAGAACAAGCCGGCCCATCTAATTTGCCTGCTTTAAGAGTCATGAACCCATCAGATCCTAATTAAAACTCTCATGAGCTTTTACTCAATTTCTCATTAAAATCTCCCATAAGCTTTAATGCAATGAACCACTGTCTTTGAACGCTAGGACTAAGTTTCCAACTATCAACTATTGTCGTGTAGTTTCCAACTAACAACTATTGTGACAAACACTAAGCCCATGCAGAACTGTGGAAGATCATGAGTTAAATCATTAATAGTTGAAACATTTAAGCTCTGTAAGTATCTTAGAGATAGTAAGATCAGCTGCACACAGAATCTAGGAAATAAGAAAGATTTTCTCAATATGAAGCATGATCCTCTATATGCCATTGTTCCTCCTCTCCCCAAGTTCCAACAAATCAGAACCAAGACTACATGACTGAAATAGTAGTAAGACTGAGATTAGAACATTTTACTGGCATCGTGATCAAAGGAAGAGTTCAGGAAAGAAACCCCCAAATGTTCCCTCTCCACTGACAGCTGAATACAACAAAGGCACTGTAATCTTTCTTGAAAGGAGTTGCAATATGAATAACCATTTCAGCAGATGTCAGCAACAAGCAGGAGACTTTTTGAGTGAAAGAGCAGTATCCTGCTGACTTGGCTTTTTGGTTATCAGAAGACAAAAATCAGAAACAGTCCCAATCTCATTTTCCAGGCTGAACATCCTCAGATTTTGCTTCCACTGGAAGAAAGTTGATGGCTGCAAACTTTACAGATTTAGAGAGTATTCTGCAACTTATAGACATCACTTCAGTTAACAGAATTAATGCTCAAAACCATGGTTACATCAAGGGTTACAGAGGGCCATTCATCAACCAAGAAAGGCAGCTCAGAATGCAGTTAAGTCATACTGCAAATCAACATGGCTTAGAAGATACTTTCATGTTTTGCAGCTGTGAGCTCCCAGTATAGCTATGTGCTCGAGGTGCCTGCTTTAGGCAACAACTACTTTGCTTTAGGCAAACAACTGCTTTGCTGTGGCTTTCCTCCCATCTCTAACATTTTCCCATGTTTTTATTTTCCTCTACCCCAACTCACTCCTCCACCACCCCCCCCTTCCTTGCTTTCTTCTGTTCTCTTCCTCCTATTCTTTCCCTTCTCCCTGCTTTTAAGGAACCAATGAATTACTGTGCTCTGAGCTGTCTCCACAATAGCAATAAATCAGTAAGGAGCAGCTTGAAACTTCAACATACCACAAGGTTTTTCCTTCTCTGCTGTTGACACACTCAGAAAAGTAAGAGCTATGTTTACACAAAGCCCAAATAAAAGCAAGCTTGATTTCTGTGGGTTTTTCCCTTTGTTGGAGAGGAAAGCTTTGGAAACTTAAAGCTAGAAACTGCATTTAAAGCTACACAAAATTACTGAGAAAATGCAAATACAAGGAAGGGAAGTAGAGCCCTAGTACACACTGAACCACTTGGAGGGTCCAGCTGAACAATTCTCTCACTTCCATGAGTCAATAGGAAATCAAAATTGTCTTTTTCCTTGAAACTGTGGCAAAACACATGCTTGGTGCACTGCTCTGTGCGGTACTTCTATAGCACTTTACAGGTATGAGATGTAGGAACAAAGTATGTTGGATTGAAAAAACCCAGCACAAACCCCCTTGCTGCTTTATACTTGTATTCTAACAGCAGAGCTTGGGTTTTAACAGCAGCTGACATCCTAGCTGTAAGACAACACATACGCAAGTACCATCCCTCCATGCCCTACACTTGAACAGCAAAGTAGACATGCTGGTAGCTGAAAACAGCATTCAGAGTGGGGTAAAGTCTTACCAACTTACCCACAGCTGTCTTTGCTCCTGTCACTCAATAACCACCACTCAATTTCACTCAGATATTTGTAAGAGACAGCATTTTTCACAGCTAGTTCCCCAGTCTCATGCCCTAGAACTACCCCTCAGATTAGCATGAAGTTTGCCCTTGTTCTTGTGGAAGATTTGACTTCCACATAATAAGAGGGTGAAAAACCATCAGAGCACACAGTCAATAGGACTATTAAGAAAACATTGCTGAAGCGCAAGAAAAGAGAAAGATTCTTCATAGGAAAAAGTAAAGCTTCACAGAATTGTATACTGCAATAATTACAGCCATCTGGAAAATTACTTTTAGTTTTTCCAAAACCATGTCTAAAACCAGCAACTCTAGCCAGAAGCTGGACAGCTTCTTTGGAGAACTAAGAGCTTCCATCATATGGTATCGCACTGTGTATCAGCTGTGACCCAGAACTGCCCCTCCAGTCTTCAGAGGACTGAAAAGTACAGTGTATTTTAATTAGATGTTATGTTATACAAACTCACTCACCATGTCAGTGTGACACACTGGAGTGAGGAGAAATTTAGGATGGGATCCAGACTACCTAAGATAGTCATCTTATTGTTGGTGCCTACAGAAGCAGATTTTTCTAAGATAATTGCTTACATTCCCTACTCTGTGAGAGGAAGGAAAGTGAATTTGAAGGGAGATTGGGTGTCTAGTATGAGGCACCTTAGCCAAAGAAATAAAACACAGGAAAAAAAAAAAAAACACACAAACAAAAAAGCCCACCACCACATCTTTCTAGAAAACTTCTGTCTCCTGAAAACAAACCCAAATAGCTTGGGCTGTGCAGTGGGCCATATTATAGACCAGTAACATCTTTTATCCCTTCACTCCTTCTCTCAAAGAGTGAGAAAACTCCAACCTACCGTGCTCAGTTCAACCCACAAACAGTATCCAGCCTGATCAGCAGAACTAGCTACCCACTGTCTCTCTTAATAGCAGTACCAAATTTAAAAGCAGAGGAAAAGAGTTGAAAATTCCTGCATCCCTCACCAAACAGTCAATCCTTCATATCTGATGTTTCACATGATAAAAATTACACCTATTAGCTAGGACATCCCTTCCCTGGCTTCTGATCTGACAAATCTGGATTCAGATTTGAATCTGAATGGATTCAAATCTCTCTCTTTGCACACTGATGACTTCCATGTGCCTTCCTAAAAGTAAAATAACTTTTAGTTACAACTTTAGTTATAACTATATATATACATAGTTATATACACATAGTTATATATGACTATATATATACATAGTTATATATGTATCTCCTTTCCTATACAGAATACTGTTGCTCTTATTTCCTCCTGTTTGAAGCAGCCTGGCCTCTTCGCATCACATCTTTTACATCACAACCCAGTTCTTCAGTCTCACCTCTGCTGCACAGTATCCCAAGCAGGGTAGCCCAGGTCAGCCAAACAGGGTGTCCTACTGGGCAACTGGCTTGAGGCAAGTTTTCTTCTTTCTGGGAGAGGAGCAGTTTGCCTTTTCAAAGCAGTGTCACAAAAAGTAATTACATTATGGTGTATGTTAATATCTCAGCCACTCTAGCTTGGTAAACAAAGTGCTTTTTCTCCCCAAGTTTCCTTTCACACATTACAGAATTATGTGTTCCAATTATATTTCTCCAAATCACATCCTGACATGACATTCAACCAATACATACCTGGTCACAGACCTGTTACTCACGTGGACTAGAGAATCTGCAGATAGATTGTTATTATCATAGAATCACAGAATGCTTTGTGTTGGAAGGAACTTTGAGGGACTTTGAAGTTCAACTAGTACCAACGCCCCTGCCACATGCAGGGACACCTCCCATTAGACCAGGTTCTCAAAGCCCCATCCAACCTGACCTTGAACACTTCCAGGGCTGGGGCATCCACAACTTCTCTAAGCAACCTGTTCCCGTGCCTCACCACCCTCATAGTAAAGAATTTCTTCCTGATACATAATCTAAATCTCTCCTCTTTTGGTTTAAAACTGTTATTCCTCATCCTATCACTAGACTCCTTGATAAAGAGTGCCTCCCCATCTCTCCTGTAGGCTCCCTTAAGTATTATTAAGTAACAAATTCATTAGGAGTAAAAGTTTAATTAGGTTTGGTTTCTTCCTCCTTTCTTATTGATAATCTAGTCAAGTCATTCAGCCCGGGCCTTAGAAGATCCTCAAGAAACACAATCAAGGAAAAAATTATGTGTCAATGTGAACCACTAAGACTGCACACACCAAAAAAAGGATGGTCTAGTAATTAGAACATCACCAGAGTTATAAGAAACTACTGATAACCTCATCTGCCTCAAGCTTACTGCATAACTAAGCAGCTTATAGTTTACTTGTGCCTCAGCCACCTGAGCTGGTACCTACCACGTCACATAGGCTGGTGAGGAGTGCATCAGCTGCTTGAATGCATGTTTTCCTTCCCTCCTGCCTCTGTAGAGTGAGAATCAGAATTTGCAGTATTTTCGAAGGTGCAAATGTATTAGTCTCACCATCAGCCCTGACTCTAACCCTTCACAGTAATATTATTGTTGCATAGTAACGCTTCCTGCTTTGGTGGTGGTGGCGGCTTTTTCCCCCCCTCTACCCAAGTTTAACAACATCTGCAGTGTAATACGTGTGCTTGTTTACTGCAGAAAGCAGAAGTACTGTAGCACCCTACTGGCACGCGGCAGAGGCGGTGCATAACACCTCTGCGACAGCAGAGGCAGACAGATCAAAACCAAAGGCTGAAGCACTAAGGGCACAGAAAGCCAACAAAGTTTTTAAGGGGAAGAGAGGAAACAGCACAAGTTCATCACAGTGCAAACACTCCCTTCAAGGCTCCTCACACTAAAATTCTTGAGATGGCAAGTACCAATAAATTACAGACCTTTGATTTTGGGAACACATGCAGGGGAACACTATTGTGAATTTCTCCATGTTGCTTTGTAAACTCAAGTGCAGCTCTTAGAACTCTTAGAAATCAATAGGTATTGGGATTTGGTTTATTACTTCTAGTTCCCATTTAGTTTTCTTGTCTTACTCATTGATTAACTGTAGTAAATTAAGATGCTTTGGCAGCCTGAGCTGTAGTTTTTCTTTCCTCATTTTTAACAAAAACCTTAAGAACAAACTACTGGCAGTTCTACATTTGGAAATGGCTTTCCCTGCCAATTAATTCATTTAGTAAAACAGCATGGTGCCCATTAGGGCTTTTGTCATTTTTAACCTTTAACATTATGGAAGAGACTTGATTTTTGAGTTACCCGAACAGAACAGATATTTACAATTATTAAAGGAAAATATCAACTTGGCATACAATAAGCTATCAGAAAAAATAAATAGAAAAGCTTTGCTGATATGTCAGCAAAGTTGATTCAAATTTCAGTAAAAAAAAATAACATAAATAAAGCATGCTCCTTACATGACATTGCATTCTTAGAAAGACTGACGGGACTTAAGTCAGTCCCTTACACCCTCACAAATCATTTTGCTAAAAAGAGGACGCCTCAGGTTACAATTAAGTAATGCAAAAATCACCTCATTTGATCAGAGTGCCTGACTTTGCTATAGATTTGACACGTAGTGACAGTGACAGCCTGCTCACAGGACTAACCATTTCCCATTGCCTCCCAGCTTTCCCAGGCCATATTAACCCCATCCCCAAACAAACAGGAGCATCGCAACAGGTACTCAGTTCTGGTGGGGTGGGTATATCCCATGCAGCAGATTCAGTGGAGCAGCTTTGCTTTGTGTCTCTGTGCAAGTCACCAGCCCTCTCCTT
The DNA here is from genome assembly GCA_013398155.1 of Pedionomus torquatus. NCBI lineage: Eukaryota > Metazoa > Chordata > Aves > Charadriiformes > Pedionomidae > Pedionomus > Pedionomus torquatus. The sequence goes on along the minus strand of VZRU01016807.1, from coordinate 25,655 downwards.
ACCCGCAACTCCCACCCACTTGTGAACATGGACAGGGAGGACATCCTTCTCATGGGTATCGGCTTACGAGCAGAGAGCACACCAGCATCAGGATGGAAAATGCGTTCTTAATCTTCAGAGGTCCCCAACAGACAAATCTGGCCAACAGCATAAAGTGAGAGAAATTTGCATAGACTTATTCGGGCAAGGAGGGAAAATATTTCTAGGGCAGCTTAAGCTTACACTTATCATTCTAGGGATTTATAGAAAAGAGCTTTAAAAGCAAAACAGCAACTTGATGTTTTTTAAAGGAAGTTAACATTACCAGAATTAAGTAATTTTACTACTTTCAAGAAACAAACAGATGTAGCAGCATTACATATTTCAAGATTGATTTATAAAATATATTCCCTAAACCACTTTTATATAAAGCAGTCAGTTGGTCAGTTTTGGGTCACCTGTCTTGTTTGCCCCTCCCAGAAGGTAGGACCCCTCTGCGCTCTTCCACGTCCGACCTTCCAACCAGGCATATAAAGTTAGCTGACCATTGTTTTCACAGCTGTAGGTATAAGCAAGAGTCTTTCTTAACTTTAAACAGACATTATCACTCTGAAAAGAGACACCATCTGAAAAATAGGCTGTTAACTTCAGAGCAGAGATCTAACTGAAAAGTAAAGTTACTGAAAAGAAAATGGGTTCCATGTCAAACCAGGTCACCAGAATAGGGTCAGTATTATCCTCAGACTGCAAACTCTGTAAAGAAACTGTAAAGAACTTCTGTAAAGGATTCCATAAGAGGATTTTACTTCTCTGATTGCATAGTACACACTGCAGTGGACCACAGGTTTCAGAAGTTAGAATCATAGAATGGTTAGAATTGGATGGGGCCTTAAACATCATTGAGTTTCAACCCTCCCAACCCATGAGCAGGGACAACAGCAACAATACAAAGTTACAAAACAATTAAACTTATGTTAATACCCTTGATACTAAATTCTCTGCCTCAGAAAATGGATGAGTAGCTGAATTCAGTGGGCAGCCATTTTCTCTGGATCCACCTGGGTGTCAGGAAGTATCTTTGAAACTGAATCTGTCTGAACAGTTTTGACCCCTGTAGCTTCCTCTCTTTTGTAACACAGCCTAAAAAAGCAGAACTAATCACATCAAATGTTTAACATTATTTCAATGTTAAAAAACAAAGCAGAAAAACTAGTAATATAAAGTTTCACTGGAAGTTGTTATTATTAAAAAGGCTGAATGTAAAAAAAAAAAAAGCTAGTTAAGGATACTCAACTTTCCAGAGGCCACGTGTTGGACATTTTCGATAGTAGGAATCTTTCCAAGTTCAACTTGTGCTTTCCCAAACCAAACAAGATGCAAACCACAGAAGGCTGCCGTCTTTTCAGCTTCTGGGAAGATTGCAGATGAGGTGGTTCATTATGGTCCAAGCCAAGTAACTTGGTACACACCCCCCTCCCACCCAGCTCTTCAGACATACTCCCTATTTAAAGGGAATCCACTGTACAAAGAAAGGAATAATTTTTTTTAATAAGTTCTGTAATTGTTGCTCTTTCCTATTTGCTTGTCACCCACAGTGTTTAATGCTAAGGACACCACGAAAAAGCAGCCACAGAGGTCTAACAGACCAGTTTAAAATAGAGATGTTTGGAAAGGAATTGTTCCAGAGGTTCTAAACTAAACAACATGGATTGCAACCCACTGCCTAAAATTAGCTTTTGTGGGTTGTTTCAGATATTCCTAGTAACAAAAAACTCAATCTGATTGCTCTCTCTTGGTTGGCTTTATTGCACCTAGCAATCTAGGTGGCCAATAATAGAAATTTCATTTAAAATATAGCTACTAATGTTCCTAAAGATAGCCTATTATATGAGTCAGCTGTGTCACAGGCCTGAAATCATTCTCTAGATTTTTAAATGTTTTGGTCTAAGGACAATAAGTGCTTGGCTATGAGTTAAGACCTCTGCATGCTTTTAGGATGAAATAGTTTGTCAATATTAAAACTATACAGGAAGAAAGGCTTCAGAAGGAAGGAACTGCACCCTGGAATGTCTTTGAATTCCTATTCCATATTTAATGAAAAGAACACCCCACCAGAGAAGAAGTGTTTAATTACCAAAGGTATCCCACTTTGTTTCTGAAATCCTTGGTTAACCTACATTGTCTACTATTACAATACTTTGCCCTAGTTAATTGACAAAGACAGCCCTTCAGTTTCTTTCCAGCAGGAAACCAATTAAATAGATTCAAGAGCAAAGCAAGCCTACTTTAAAAACAAACAAGAAGGAAGAGAGCACAGTAACTGGCTGCTGCTTCTTTAAAAGAGCTTGGAACAAGCCATTTGTTTAAAAATTAGAGACACAAGAGCAGCGCACCTCCTTTACAGAGGTCAGCAGATAAAGGAAGCAAGAGCATCACAACTTAAGCAGAAGTGCTTGGTGGGCTTCAGATCTTGTTTAGACACAAAAAGATGGAGCAGAGCAGGAAGACCCCACAATGCAACAGAAGATGGGAAATTCAGGGTTTCTTCCAACTGTGCCAAACTCCATTCTTAATGGAGAATAGGGAAGCTTTTGCACCAGACTTACTGCACGAGCTGTAAGCCAAGTGAATGCTACATTAACTTTAAGCCTCTGAAGTCTAATAGCTAAAGTCACCAAGTTTGAGAATATGGCTGACAAAGCAACTTGGTAACTGATTAACTGCAGGCAAATTTGTAGTCTATCCATACTTCAAAAGAACAATAAAAACCAAATTCAACTAATGGAGGTTTATAGAAGACAGGCAAAATAACAGGAGGCCATAAAGACCAGGAAACATCCAAATACAAGATTTAAACCCATATAAAGCAGAAGCTTGCCACATAGGGCTTCTAACTACATGGTTTTTACAAATGAGTAAAAGCAACTAACCATTTGTAAAAAATGCTTCATAAAGGTGACGGCGAGGCAGGGGGGGGGAAGAGTGAGAAAAAAAACAAATACAAAGCAATATAAAAGGAATTGACCACAGTCTCAGAGAAAAACAATGGCACTAGAACTACAATTCAGGCTGCTGGGCAGAGATTGACCTCTTTCCCCAGTCTCTAGGCAATAATAAAGGCTCTTGCTTTTGGACACAACACTTCATAACTGAGTGACAAAGCAGACTTAACTTCTAACTATAAGTTTGAGTCAACTGAACTGGACTGAGGAGGATGCAGCAATGCTTGCTAGTGACCTGAAATAACCAGGAGGTTTGGGTTCCTGCAATGCCAGCAGCGGTCAGAAACTTAGCTGATGGAAAAGGCAGGCAAAGTAGGATAATTATATTGCCATATGCACTACTTACTGTGTCACAGACAGTTTGTACTCTCTCCTGCCTCCTTTCTAATACTCCAAGTGAAATGTTTTCTTCTGGACAGACTGGCTTTGTGTTTTGGTTAAAGAAAGCTTGGTTGAAAAGTGGGTGTTGTGCTTGGAACAGCATGAGATGAGGCTTGAGAAGGCTCCAAGATCTTGGAGAAATTCTTCCACAGCCCCTGAGAAAACTGCTTGCACAGCTCCACTCATACCTGTGACAGACCCAGTCACCAACTTGCTTCTTCCTCAGTTACAGACTCTGGTCTTTAAAGAAATAGAAACTAGCACCTCAAAGTTATGACAGAAAACCCAAGCCATTCTATGATTCTATAAAAGGACTACTGATTAATACAACCAGCTGTAAATCAGCCTCTTAACATGGTGGCAAAAGAAAAGGATGCATCTAACCAGTCCTCTCTCTGAGACAGAGTTCTTTGGCAGCTTCATTCCCACTGGCAGTTCTTATCCTGCAGGATGGTTTCAAGCCAAACTGCAGGTTTTACAGTTAAGTGGAACTGATGAAAGCAAGCCAGGATTAAAGAGAAAAGAAGGAAGAGCCAAATTTCTTCCTGTTGGGGTGGGAAGAAGATTCAGCAATACTGAGCTGAGAACAAGTACAGCATGAGCTTTTGAACTGGTTTCACTTGCCAGGAGATGGGATCAATATACTAACAGGAGAATGAAAGACTGATCAGGTAAGATTAGAGACCCCAGTGTAATGCCTGAATCTAGGAAGGGGCAAGAAAATTTCTGAAGCACTGCTGTAATAAATTAGTGTAAGCTGCATTCAAAAGAAGTAGAAGTTCTGCTTAGGAACGGACTTTGTTATGCAGCAACGAGACTCTTTTGCACAAGAGAGACAATTGCTACAGGGACTGGTATGCAGTGGTTGCCTAACTTTTCTCTGAGAAGGTCAAAATACACAACAGCAGACAAGTGTCTTGACTTATACTTCTTTCCTACTTCATACATTGCCAGTACATTCCTCACATTTAAATGCTAGAATCCTACTGCTTTTCCCTGTCGCTTTGTGCATCTGCAGTAGTCAGTGTCCCATATTCCCTTCTCACTTGCTGAAGAGGAGAAAAAAGATTTAACTATCCCCCAACTCCACCGATTCTTGCAATCCTTTCTTCACAGAAAATTGACCAGTTACACAAAATTGGAACAAGCTATTCAGAAAGCCAGTTTCAGATATACACAGAATCTGTTCAAAAAGTAAATATTTGCAGCTAGATTTCAGTTCTACAGCATGAAAAAGAAGGCGAGAAGTAACTCCCATTTCGGTTTTGGAATATGGTACAACCCCAAAACATCTTACTCAATTTGAACTTCATAGAAGCTACTGCTAGGTTAAATAACAGAACTGTTCAAGTTGGAAGGAACCTCCAGAAATTATCTACCCTGCCAAAGCAGGATTACTTAGTGCATAGCACTCAGGACTGCATCCAGATGGGTCTTGAAGGTGTCCAGAGACGAAGACTCCACAACCTCCCTGGGCAGCCTGTTCCAGGGCTCTGTCACCCTCAAGAAATTTTTCTTCATATTTGAGTGAAGCTTCCTATGTTCCAGCTTGTGCCTGTTGCCTCTTTTCCTGTCACTGGGAACCACTGAGAAGAGTGGCTAAAGAGTCCCAGGTCTCTCAAGCCTTTCCTCACAAAGGAGATGCCCCAATCCCTTAATCACCTTTGTTGCCCTATGCTGGGCTCTCTCCAGCAGTTCCCTGTCTCTCCTGAACTGGGGAACCCAAACCTGGATGCAGTATTCCTGTTGTGGCCTCACCAGGGCAGGGTAGAATGACATTCCTTGACCTACTGGCCACACTTCCCTATACAGCCCGGGATTCCATTAGCCGTCTTGGTAACAAAAAAAACAACCCAAAGAAACAATAAAATTAAACAAGAACAAGAGAGGAAAAAAAACTCCAGTATTTTAAATAAACCCCCAAAAATGCAACCTACACCTACTTTTTTCAACAGGACACTAAGTTCTTCCATAGTAACAGTGCGACACTCAGAACTAAGAATTAAAAACCCTGAAGACCAAGAAGGCCTGGCCTGGTTAAATCCACTCCGTGTTGCTCTGTATAAGCCGTAGATCCACATCTATAAACAGCCAGGCAAACAAAGAAACAGAGATGACTCTAAAATGAGCTGGTGAGAATTGCCTTAAAAGTTTTGCTTACAAAAAAAAAAAAATCCTTTCCCACCTTCAAATCTTGCTATTGGGAAAGACTTTTGGTGGACTAAGTAGTTTTGATTTCATGTTCTGTTTCATGAACCATAATTAAACTTTTTTTTGTGGCTTGCACCACAAAATGAGTTTGTCACCTCTGCAGTGCAGTTCTTCCCTCTTGCCATGGCTGAAAAGACACTACTTGATTTCTGTGGGCAGATCATATTTACATCCTCATTAAATTTCATTCTAGCTATCAAAATTTTTTATGTTGGACTGAGCCAAGTGGTGCCTTTGGCTACTGCTAGAAGGCATAATAATAATGCAAGTTATGAATGTGTCATTGGAGCTAGATCATCCCAACTGCACACTTGTCACTAAACCATGGTACGCTGACTTGGTTATAAAGGTCTCAGCTGCCATTAGTGTTTTCGACAGCTACTTAGAAACATTATCTTTATCTGCAGCAAAGTCAAAATATTTTGATTGCTTCCTTCCACAGTGAAATGAAACATCATAACTATTTAAGGTTATAAACAATGAGACACAAGTAAACAGCTCCATAAGAAAGCCCCACAGTTTCAAGCCAACACTAGATCATTAGAGAAGAATTTTGCCTTTTACTGGCAAACTCTTGACTTTCCCCATCTGCTCTCTTCTCTCCTTACTAATGAGCAGAAGCAAGCTACATCTATGAAAGCCTCTCTAAAGATGATGAAACACACAAGCATTTCTCTGTATGCTTAGGAAAGATCAGTGAGTCCTGCCAGTATGTTCACTATCACACTGCCAGGGTGGTGGGCTTTTGCACACCAGCCAGGGCAAATCAGAGGGCAGGACTCCTCTGCTTTGTGTTAATAGCCTGAACTATGTATGGTATGCTCTTGTTCTTTACACAAATACCTCATGATCATCTGTATGCCACAAATATTTTTCCAATACAGACCCCTGCCAGGATACGCTCTGTTTCAGTAATCCTTCAGAGCTGTTTCAGCAAAAGGGGGCTGGCAGGCAGCAGAAAGATTCAAATTAAAAAACAAAACAAAACACCCCAACCTCAAAACACATTTCAGCTATGTGGGCACAGTATGTACAGTATGTCAAAGCTGCTTGCACATTGATCACAGAAGTCCACAAAAGGTAGTAGAGATTCCTAGTTATTTCACATTTGGCAGAACAATGACACTAACACTGAGTCTTCCACTTCTTGAAGATGAAAAAAGGAAGAGTAGCTCTGCATGCATTTCCAAGCGATTGGACGCGGGTCTTGAGAGTACTTTATACACACTTGTATTTCAGAAGAGGGGGTATGGTGCCTAGAGAGGTTTGAGGATCTTTAGAAACACCTCAGTAAAAAACTAAACAAACAGGGAGGGGAGAACAGACTGCACTTGTAAGAACAGTGTGGAATGGGTGCAGAGGCAGAGCACTGTGCCTGAAGGCATGGGACTCAGGGAGAGGGACAGAGCTGATCTCAGGGAGAGGGCTAATGGACTTTGGCTTAATTAGCTTCATACAGGGAGCTCAAGCAGATATGGTCGCTCCCTGCATGCGAATGATACACTGTAATATACATCACATAATGGGGGAGGAATTGTTTAAGCAACAAAGACATCATTGACAAGAACAGACAGGTATAAACTTCCAATATACATTTCTTACTCAAAGAAATTATACATTTCTTTCTTACTTAAAAACTCAAAGTTTTTAACTGTCAGAGATACATGAGATGTTTTCTTTACAGCTTTCAAAAAGAAGTAGGGAGAAAAAAAAATACTGATTACTTGTAAGATGGAAGTTTATGAAAGGAATTACATCAGCTACAGTCCAAACAGAGATCCAAGAAACCTATTCGACTTCCCTATATTTAAGTTCTAGATCAGCTGGTTAAAATAAAAAGCCACGAAACCACAGAATTTATTGTTTGAACCTCAACTTGGTTTTTAAGCAAGAGGTACTACATCAATTTTAATCTCTTTTCCTATTTCCCCCCCCATTTTGTTTTTCTGCTAGTAAAACAGATGTGACCAAAAAAAAAAAGAGATCTTTTTCACTTAATACTGAAAAAGTGAGCAGAAAAAAATACCAGATTAAAAAAAATAATCTCAACAAGCTTCACAATTAAACAGTACATCTTTGCACTAAGACACGTTACTGAAGCTGAACATAAAGCTTGTTATATTAAAATTTCAACACTGACATTTAGGCCAATGAAGGTGTGATTAGGTTATCTTTACAACAGTTTTTTTCCTGTGATCAGAAAGACTGAAGCAATTGATATCATTACACTTTGATAATTACGTATATGAGTTTTAAAGGAAAAAAAAAAAAAAAGAAATTAAAATCTGCCAGTCTGCAAGTATATGACTTTTCAATACTATTTCTAGCAGATGCATACTAAAGTGGCATTGCCTGGGAAAATAGAAAGCTACCAGCAGCAAGTCACAAGCTCAGGCAAATTCGGAAGTAATGACACTTTTGGATTCTTCATCTACCCACGTATTAGGGTAAGCATAGTGCAGCGCTTCCAGCTCTAGCAATATTTACAGGATCATCTTTTCCAAGCCTCAAACAGAAAAATGGATATACTTTAATTATTTAAATATAGTTTTTACTACCTTTTAGAAGACATGATAAAAGGGCTACTTCTTTTTTGATTAGCTGGAAATGCATTTATCAAATATATCAACAATTTTCTATGGTATACATATAGATCTGTAGCCACCTCAAAAAGGAAACAACTTTTTTTTATTATCTTATTTCCTTGTTTGGAGTATGGATTCATTGTGTTTGAAATGGAAAATGTAGTATTGTGAGACATTATACTATGAAACCAAGGACATATATGAAAGCAAAACAATTTGTTAGAGACAAAAATAAATATTATATGTACACAATGTAACACATTATAAATGGTTTATATAATGCATCTATCTATATATAATGGGTATCTTTATATCTCTATACACTCTACAGAGATATAAAAATAAAAGCATAGTGAACCCATTTTAGGTAGTACTGTAAAACTGTGCTCCAAAGAGTTGCTGAACTGCTCCAAAACAAGTCTTTCTTTCTGTACCTTGGACTTTGCTAGGAGGTTAACTAGAATGCAGATTTTGTTTTCCTACGTTTGACTGGTAACCGAACCAAGCCTTTTCATTCTAGAGCTCCATAATTAAAAGTAAACTTCGTCAAATTCCCTCCTCTGTAGCAGTTTGGGCTATATGGTTTTGATTTTTATGGGGGAACACAACAGCAATTGCAGAGACTATAAAACTCATCCCTTGGGCATAATTTATTTATTTATTTATTTTTGTTCCCCTGCTCCTCTTGGCAAGAGAGTCCTAGGAAAGAACGGCTGCGTTGGAAACTGCATCTGTCTGTGCCCAGGCCAAGTGTTGTCAAGACAGTCAATGCAAACGCCTACCACAACAATCTCTCCTTTGTCAGTCACAGGGATCCCATGAGAAAGCACCAGCCAGTCTAGGAATTTGGCTCAAGGTAGTGCTAGACAAGCCTGAAAAACAGAAAATAAGGGTCACACTTTATTTAGATTGACTGCATAAAACCGGAACTAACAGCTCCGTTCTGTCAATGAGCTTTTAAAACCATGTAGAGGCACAAGCAGTCTTAGGGCAGAAAGACAAAATTCACCTCTTAACCCTCTCTACTCCCTGCACTTACTGGCTCAGTTTGTACTTATCAGTTTAGGAAGATTAATCCCATCACACAAGAGTTTTTTGGTTTTGTTTTTTAATGCAATGGATTTCCAAGCCTGAAGGAGAAAAAAAAAACCAACATTTTACTGTCATCTTACGTAGCCGCAGCCCTCTTGATCCAGAACTTCAGGAAAACTCTGAAGGATCACAAATTGTATCCAGCCACTATGTTCAGGGACTTCCTATGTGCAAAATCAAGTCAAATACAACAACTTTCCACACACTTAGAAAAACATTTCTAGAAACTGTACCAGGAAAATATACATACAAAACCACACACAAAGGCCACTACTTTGAGCAAAATTAGTCTGTAGGCAGAGCATTTTAATGTAATGAGATGCCAGAGAAGAGGAGGAATTCAGAACACAGCAGTTGGCAGGAGTCCTACTTTCACTTTAATTTCCCATTTTCAGATTTATCCAGCAGTATTAGTTCTGAGAATTTCTGAGCCCAACTTCCTTCCAGTGAATACTTAGAAACCCTATATCCTCAAACTGGCTAAAGTAGATTTTTAGCATCAACACCATCCTTTAGTCAAATAAAATTTAAAAAATTACAGCTTTAGAATGAAATTCTATCCAAACACAGAAGATTCTGGTCTTGCTTATTCATCTTAAGCTTTAAACAAGATGCTGCTTCAAAATACTTACAATTATCAAGGTATGCATTAACCTTTGGAACTTCAAAAAATGAGCATTTAATTTCTGCAAATTAAATTAATTTCTCAACCTCTACTCTCTGATTTCCATTTAGAGAGAGATGTGATATGGAAAAAAAAAAAATATGCTTTGCTTCTAGAAAGAAACCAAAACAAACAGTAGATAAAGGAAGGGCTTGACAGCTTGGGAAACCTTTCCTTGAACAAGCTCAGATATCTGCACACATTTCAGGCTACTGATCAGTTATTCAACCAACAGTTATGTCACCAAAGAGACATTCCCTTCTCCCTTCTTGCACATCCTCCTCACTTTAACCTTCCCCTCCTACTTCCCTCTCCGCCACAAATCCTGCTTGAGAATTCAGAAATCTGACAAAATAATGTTCTTGACTTCTTCCCACATTCAGCTGACATTTTAGGAGGGAAAAAAAGTAACAAACAAAATCTATTTTCATTACTGCATATCTGCTTGTAGTATAAGAAGAAAAAAAAAAAAAAAGAAAAAAGCAGCTTTCCAGAGCTTAGAGTCAGAAGGATCATTGGAGGCACTGGCTTGTTAACCTGAACACCACTAATTATCACCCAGTTGCCAAGTACCCAGAAAGCAAGACAAGTAACTTGTGGCCAGCAGTGTTTGCCTCGTACATCACCTGCCTTGGACTGGGTACCTCAAGAGATCCACTGCTTTCTCTAACGGTGGGAAGGGAAATTGGGAAATTTAATGGTTGAAGAGCTGCAGCTATTCACCTTATTTCTGTTTATAATTACAGCCAGTAATGGGAAGAGGAGCAAAATCATAAAAAAAAAAAAAAAAAAAAAAAGAGAGAAAAAGGTAGGTCAAGAATTNAAAAAAAAAAGAAAAGAGAGAAAAAGTTAGTTCAAGACTGTCAAGGCAGGTATGATGTTCAGTCTCTTCTCACACTGTTGGGGTATAGCTAGTGTTTAAATTGCCTGCAAACTCCTTTCCTACAGCTCTGCCAGACATGTTTTCCAGCTCTTCTGCCAGCCCTTCTTCCTTAGTACAAAATTTGTCCTGGCCAGTACTCTCAGTCATTGCATCAGCTTCATCCGACTTGTGAAGATTTTAAGAGGGAGAAAGAGGTCATCCCTAGCACTTCACTAACTGCTCCAACAGTGCTGCTTTCCTGGGGCCCTCTCTCCCACCTCTATCCTTCAAAGGCAGGAGAGATCCTGAGGAAACAATCCCCTTTTTATTAGTGGCAATTGTCCCTCCTCCCATTTGCTCCTAGGCAATCTCTTCCAATCACACACACAAAAAAAAAAAAAAAAAAAAAAAAAAAAGAAAAAATCAGTTGTCTTCTCTGACAACTTCTCTGACAGAGGGACCTCACAGATTTACCTCCTACTCCAGGCCTCTTTCTCCTTAAACATACCGGAAATTTCAATCCTCGTCTCTGCCACTGCCTTGGAGATATCCAGCTACTAGATTAAGCTCTGCATAGAGCCAGACAAACCTCTTATCTCCCCTCCCACACAAGGCTTTCCCAAGAAGCTCTTCCTTGATTAGCCAGCATCCAGCCAGCTATCCAGTTTGCAGGCTGATCATGATATTCAACAAAAAACTATACCTCTAAGTCCCCTAGAAAACATGCATAATATGCATAAAATTCAGTCTTTTCCTTATGATCTGTCAGACAACTAAAATGCTCATCCACACACTCAAGATCTTCTTCCTTTTCTTGGGCTTTGACCAACAAAATTTGACTTTCAGAAATGTTTCTGAAGGGACATAAGCAACGGTCATCTCCTCTACATACTGTCTTGTCCTTTTTCAGTATTTAATGTTAAAAAAAACACAAAAACACAAACTTCTCCATAATTTTAATAGACTTCTTTGCCTGTTTTCTCTTGATCATTTTTTACACCTATGTTTAAGAGCCAGCTGCCTACTTCTGATCAGCTGGTGACACCATTCTCCATCATCAAGAAAGCACTCTACCTCACAGAGATTAATCTGACCAATCAATCCATCCAGCCAATTTTAGACATTCCTCTTTGGCCAAGACAAAGTCTGTCCTAAAATTATCTGGTTAGAGATACAATAACAACGAATAAGACAAATACACACACACAAAAAGGAAAGCTGTTCACTCCCCACCCTTTTCACATTAAATCACTACCAGGAATTTTTTTCAGCACTAATAATTCTTGTGGCTCTTTTTCTGTACCTCCTACAGCTTTTCAAAAGACCTTTTAAAGACGTGTAAACTAGAACCAGATACAGAATTTGAGTATTGCTGTCATTAATGCCGTGCAAAGAGAAAAACAAAAAGAATCTTTCTTTTATAAATCCCATCTTATAAGGATTAAGTTAGCTCTCTCTCTTCTCCCCGCAACAGTGCACTAGTAACTTAAAAGTACTGTATCCAGCCTGATCCATAATACCTTAGATGCTGCTCAGTAAGCAATATCTCATGCTGTGGATGCCCAGAAAACTTGTCACTGAGAAATCTGGCTGCTTTCAGCCACACCTTTGGTTTTATATATTTTATTTGGTTTATTTTTTTTGGAATGACAGGCTGGCAAACAGCATAATAAGCTTTTTTTTAAAAAAAAAAAAAGCTTCTGTCTTATAAATGAAACACTTAAATGGTGCCTGGTCTCGTCTTACTCCTTCTGGAGCAGCTCGATTCCCAGTTTATTTCCGACAGACATCTACTTGTTTATATGTCGCAGTCAGCTGCTGCTCCATTCACCAAGCATGCTTTTGCTGACGTGCTGAAATGGTTTTCCCAACAAAAAAGCTCTATTGTACAGAGCCACAAGCTGACAGGCAGAATTAGGAAACCTGTGTCAGGCTCAGCACAGAACCAGTGACAGATGCGGAAAGAAAGGCTGTGGGATCTGCTCTGTATTACTGTGACAGCCCATGGTTCATCTGGTTTTTGTGTCAGCCAAGAGTAGCTAGGAGGCACAAATGGCCGTGAAACTCATCTCCCTCCACTTCATGCTGTCAGAGCTGATGATGCAGCCCAGAGCCCAGCAGCCACAGGGTCCAAGGACGAAAGCTTGAGGACATGTAGGAAAGAGGATAAAGTTTGACAGGTTATAGGCACAAGAGGGAATGTCAGCTTTGGATTCTCACCTTTACTTATGGTGGTGACAGCATGTGATTATGCTAAATGTGACATCCTCACCAGTCCTCCTTAGCCTTGTCAGGAGACTGCATTTCATACAGTCCTAGGCTGTCAGCTCTACAGAAAGAGGAAACAACCGCAGAGTGAAAGATGAGATCCCTCAGCAGCGATGGCTCCTGCAGGAGTCGGGGACACGACACACTCGTCAAAGGGATGTTCTGCTGTGCAACGTATTTGCATACCACAACCAAACTCAAGTCCTGTGATCCCTGTGCCAGGGAGGTTACACAAAGTTTTCTCTTGCAACACTTAAGCAGAAGCCAAGCATATCATTCGGTGAAGAGAGAAGTGCGTATGGCCTTTCCATGACAGCTCCGTGGTCATTCAAGCCAGGAGGCAGAATTCCATTGGACTCCCCGGAGTGGAGTCTAAAGCCATCCACCTGCCACAATCCTTCCCCTCCTTCCCTTGGTTTTATGAATCCCACATCATTTTCTCTTGGCAAGGAGGTTACTACAGATGAACAGTTATTTGCCTGGCTGGTTCTTAACAAGAAGATGCTTTTTATCAGATCAGATGAATAAAGCTGTTTATAGGCTTATTACAGAAAGCAGCTACATAATTTCATGAAGACAGAAAAGCTCAAAGCATAGTGATAAAAGGTATTTTAATAGACCCATTCATACTAATACAGGAGATACTGAATGCTGAAAACAGGGAAATATTTCTAACATGATAGGCCAGAAGATTTAATTACTAGCTTTGCTTTGAACTTGACAGCTATTACTACTCTAACTCTTAGATGTGCTTGCAAAGGAAGCCTTGTCATTTGAGATTTGTAAGAAGAGGTGGTCTTAACTTGGATCTAACTACCAGGTTTACTATAATATGTGCAATGGAAAAGCACACACAATTAAGCCTTCATGAGAAGACAATTCCCTCCACACACACACATGCTCATTAAAAAGCTGGAATGGAAAATGTCTTCCCTGTATTTTATCTTTCCTTCCAGTGAAGAACAAAAAAAGCATCAAAACCTACTGTTAACATAATGAAATCAGCATTTCATAGTCATCTTACTGGAGAAGGTTCTGTAATGATGATCTTCTGTAATGATGATCTTCCAGATGATCTTCCAGATCATCATCTTCCAGATGATCTTCAAATGGAGTAAAATTGACAAAATATTGTATGGACTCCTATATAAAAGGAGATGTAGGCGTATCACACCACTTTGAACAGTCTTAATATTGTGTAGGAAAAAATGCTTCCACATGGCTTGCTAGTCTAGTTTCTTAAGGAGAAATATTAAAATAATATGACTGATTTGGATGGAAACACTGAGTGTGTAAAAAAAGCCTGAATTTTGGAAAACTCCTATCTATCCCTCAGACACATATGAGAACATAAATCTGTATTTTTAATTTCTTCATTTGCAAATTTTTTAAAGCTACTGTTCTCTTGAAGTACTAGTGAGAAATTAAACAGCAGTCTAAGGGCAGGTTCAGCCTGACCTAGAATTCCACACAGATTTAACCTGATCTCATTTTGACAGTCAGTCACAAAGGGACATGAGAAGTTGCTGCTCATCATCTCAGGTACTTTGAATTTAACAGGAAAAATAGTAGGGGTTTGGGGGTTGTTTTTTGGGGGGGGGGTTGGTTTGGTTTTTAAGTGAAGGAAATTTTTGTAAATGCCCTGGATTTGTGTTCCGACAGTCCTGAAGTACCTACATTCTCCCTTGAAACTTGACCACACAAGAGACTGGGTAAAGAGGAACACGTGGGACAACTCCTTTCAGGCCACAAAATGCCTGCACAACATGTGACAAAGGTACAGAGGTTACCAGAGGTACAGCTGCATTTCGTGCAGGCTACAGCCAGGTGGACAGACGTGGCAATGGTTTGATCACTGCTGACTGGCAGCGAGGCAAACAGGAGGCAAGAAGTTGATATAGTGGCGTTATCCCAAAGCATACACCTCCTCCATCCCTGGAATTTTATGGGTGTACTCTCCCTACGCTTGTTGGTTCAGAGCTGTAAGGTGACCGTCAGTGCTCTTCCGCTGCATTTTGTGTTGGAGCAGTGCACATACCAAAGGTGCTCTATCAGCCAAGAGGACTACAGTCTTTTGATAGAAAATGGAATTGGATACATAATTTATCTCATTTTCTGCCTCAAGTTATGCGTGTAGCCTCAAAACCAAGCTGACCAACAGCCCCAGACACACATGGGAGAACACGGGGAGAAAGCATAAAAGAAGATGGAAGTGATCTGAGTAAGAGTCATCAGAAAGCAAAATACAGCTCTGTACACAGGGTACACAGCCCCTTCCCTGATTACGCTGCTACTCGTTTATGGCATGCCAATTCATACCACCACAGCAGTCAAAGGCCCCCACCATTCAGCCTGGTTGCCTTCATGGCTAACACCAGACAGTCCTCCAAGAAGGCTCTGAACTCACATCTTCCCCAGCCCACAGTGCTGCTCACCCATTTACAGACATGCCAAGTCTTTTGATATTAAGACTTCATACACTTTTAAGATGCATCACCAGATGCCCAATGCTTTTTGCTCATTTTGAGACAGACCGCCCTGAAGCCACTCTCTTCTTTGCATTTGCACACTTTGCATATGTGGTATTCCACAGAATACATGACATCTGCCAAAGCCTGCTGCATTAAGAGGAAAACTACTATATTTAAAATATTCTTTTCTGAGGAACTCATCTCTCATTTTCTTTGGCACTTCCATTATATTACTTAACTATTAACATCCATAGAAAAATGTCAACATTCAAGAACAGTAAGTATTTTTGGAAATAATTTATGCAAAGTATCCCTATTTCAAAATATCCTCATTTCCTTGTTTCAGTGTACTGAATGGCTGCTGAGTAGGAAGGAACTATGAAACTGGAAGAAGATTTTTACATTATTATTATGAAAAGGACCTGTTTTAGAGAAATATAGGAACAGTATACTTAGAAAAAAAATTTCAGACAAATCAGGGAATTTCTTTTGGTCCCTGCAGACTTCTCATCACTACAGGTAGATATTAGTTTTCAATGGCAAGAGTCACCTCCATTAAAGAGAAAGTAAATTTGGCACTTAGACTCACAAAGCATATAATGGTGCAAACACAGAAGATACAGTTATCACAGAGTTCTTTTTAGCTTTTACAAATGCATCAAAACATGATTTCTCTATACCTGATGTCTGCATTCAAGGTGAGAGGAACCTAGGTCTTTTAAATTACTTCTTGTTGTCACATTAGAGCTTGTACCACTTTTAAACACTAGAGTTCTGCATATCTTCACTGAATGGAAATAAAAACTCCAACAAATGTCTAAAAGGAATTTCATTGAAGAGCCTCTGGATTTTCTCCCACTCAAGCACTGGAACACTTGGAAAGCAGACACAAAAGACTTTGGCTAACATGAAACACCTACAGCTTCTATAAAGAGCATTTCCCACAGGTTTCTTGGAAGACTCACTTGCTGATGGTCAGACACTAACCTCCTGTAGGCTTCCAGTAACTTTCAAGTGCACATATACCTAATGTCACCCCAGTCATCTCCCCAAATACTTGTTTAGATGTGGGATATTCACTTTTAGCTTCAGGAAAATCTCAGTATGACTCTTAAACTGCTCTCTTCTATCAGATAAACACTGACTCCACAGCCTTACTTCATAGGTGCTGGTTTAGGCTGTCCCCTCCAAGAGGTGAGCAGCCTGGTATGTGAAGGAATGGGCCATTTTGACATCCTAGCATTTTTGCACAGGCCTTGCAATAATGCAGTCAGTTGCAGGTAGCAAAAGGCAGGGCTGCTGTTTCTGCATCAGGAAGTTGTACTTTACTTAAAGGTTATTTTCTAGCCTTGTTTCAGACCCTTTCCCTTCCCCTCAGATTAACAACGTTTTAGCATAATTGACAAACATTAAAGAAATAAAAATCAAAGTCCACAAAACACTTATTAGAAATCTTTAAACTAGAAAAGATCTAACCTTTCCATAACCCAGCAGATTTCTACTGTCTTTCATTTAAGCCCACTTTTCTTAAGCTTCTTTAATGGTACAGTTTTGTGAGGTTGCATTTTTTGTTGGTTTTTGGGTGGTTTTGTAGTGCTGTTTTGGGGGTTTTTTTGTTTGTTTGTTTGTGGGGTTTTTGTGGTTTTTTGTTTGTTTGTTTTTGGCAGGGGTGTGTGTGTAAAGATTTCCTCTTTTTCCTATCCAACTCCAGAATTCTGTGAATTCTTGAAAACTTCCCTAACCACTAGGGCTGGACAATTCCTATACAACCCATTTTTAAGGGAATCGTGTGAAAGCTCCTTTGGTATTGAAAAGACAAGTGGATTTTTATGTTAGTGGAAGTGACTTTGATAGGACATCCCGATGTGTACATCCGCATATTCTTTTATTCTGGCACTCTCTACCTTGCAATTTTAGCAACACTGTGTCCAGGGTAACACAAGAACTATTTTGTTGGTGGCTTCAGGGTTGTGGGGTTGTTTGGTTTTTTTACCCCCAGAATAGCATCATTTTTACCCTTCTTCCACAGTTCAGGACCAGAATTAGCTGATACCACAGTGAGAAATACACAGTTAATTCAACAAAAAGACAGTTTCAGTCTCAAGAGGTAAGAAATGAAGTGGTATGTGATAAGATACTGAGGTGAGAGGAAAAAGTAGAAATCCTGAATGACCCTGCTGCCCTTCCAACCACCCCTCCTGAAGCTGCTGTTAGCAGCAGTGTTGCCTGCCAGAAAAAAAAAAAAAAAAAACAACCAAACAGTACTTCGTTATTATTAGTACAAGGAGAGGACATGATGGTTTGACTCTTCCCTATATTGGCAGCTATGTTGAATCATCCCATCCAAAAATTGATGACTCCCATTAATGAAAGTAACAAGGATGGACCTGTGTTAATCTGGAGACCAATACAGAAGAATCATGGAAGAGAAGAAAATCAAACCAAAGAAATCCCCCTCAAACACCATGCAGACCTTTCAGATAAGGGAAAGCAAAACAAACAATGATCTTCCCAAGAAAGAGCAGCCCTGAAAACACATTTACCTGTAACTATAATAGAGCTTCATAGCAGCGGTCTTAACTGAAAGGCAGAAAACACAGCATTATATTTCATTCAAATCTGTGAACTTCAGCTTTTTAAACAGCTAATGGAAATGTGAAGTGACTGATGAAAATATTTAGCGCTAACTGACAGTTTGCTCAAAAGACTATTACACTCTTTGGATTTATGAGTTGTCTAAGGATTTGTCATAACCTGATTTTAAGCTAACATGATCTGAAGCTAGAACTACATTGCTGCTCCCTGCGAAGTGAGATATTTTTCAGAGGCTACGTCAACCTGGAAGAACAGCTGAGAGAGAAGTGGGTTATGACCCTACTAATGCCTCATCATAGATGCAAAGGGGGCAGCAAAACAAGCAAGACCTATGCATTTTAACCTCAATAACAGTCACTGCTAAAATATTTGAGAATGGATTTCCAGACAAATCCATGCAGAGTACGTGGCTGATGCTGCTGCTCCAGTGGAACATCACATCATAGAAGAAAGGAGATAAATAGGAGAGCTTACATATTCTGAACACCACCACGGCTGATGCCCAGTGACGGCACTGACTCAATACAAGCCAAGCCCTGGTGGCATTTGCTCAGGCGAGCAGCAGAGGTGAGAAATTGCAGCAGAGAGAAGGATGCACTCACGCTGTGGAGAACAGCTCCCTTGGAGCCACAGGGATCCAAAGTACAGGGCACAGCCAGACAGACGCAGTGGAGCCAACAACAGCATGGAGAGGTGCCAGGGTCAGCAGCACTGTGTAGTGCAAGCCTCACACAACACAAATGCTCATAGCATAACATTGCCCAAGGCCAGGGACTGTCATGTCACAAGATAAAGAAAAACAAACTAGCTGGGAGCCCCGAGATAAGCTTGTACCCTGCAGGTGAGTAGGAACGGATGAAAAGCCATGAACACATTGGCTTTTAACTGTTTACTATCAGAGCTGCAGATGAGATAGCAGACACCACACCCATGGGAAATGGTCGGTGTCAACATGTGTAGCAACTACAAAGTTCACCACCACGTTGTGCTAACAACCTTTACAGATTTCACTTCTCAGCAGCTAAGAGGAAGAGTTGCCTGGTCTATTTTACTTGCAGCTTACCTGAGACACAGGCTGTACGACCCCAGTTTCGTCTTAGAAGCAAGCCAGAACCCAGCAGACTCGTGACCAGTCTGCTCCATGCAAAGTTGTCAGTGTCACCTTGAACCGTCTCCTGCAGCCTCCCACGCAGCCAGTGCAGCACACCGGCAGTGATGCTGCCTGCACAGCTGGCAAGTCTGGTCCTGAGGATTCTCTGAGACCAAGCCTCAAGATGTAACAAGCATCAACAACAGCTCATCCAAGCTGGCACATGCATCCTGCAGCGGCAACCTTGGTTATCCTACCTCTCCCAGCTTTCCAACTGCAACTCATGAAGCCTAGAAGATGCCATCGTTTCATCTTTGCTGGAAAGCTACACACACAACTAGGAAACAGTGACTGACACAAGCATAACCTAGTTATATCAAGCAGAGAGAAATGTCATCTGCAAACCTTTCAAAA
The DNA here is from genome assembly GCA_013398155.1 of Pedionomus torquatus. Classification (NCBI taxonomy): domain Eukaryota; kingdom Metazoa; phylum Chordata; class Aves; order Charadriiformes; family Pedionomidae; genus Pedionomus; species Pedionomus torquatus. The sequence goes on along the minus strand of VZRU01016807.1, from coordinate 6,041 downwards.
TCTAAGATGTCAACAAATACCAGAAATACAAAGAACACCAGGGGAAAAAAAAAAATACTGGAAAGCTTTAAAGTCGTGGATTTTTAAAAAAAAAATTTAGATGTAGACTGCCTCTCCACAAGTTTAACACACATCCTCAAGATGTACATTTGGTCAGCACTTTTTCTACAAAGGTAAGAAATAACAGTACACATCAAACGTAAAAGTAATGCATAATTAATCTAAAGGAAGTAGGTGTAGGTGTTTTCTCCTCTGGCTCCAAATGCATGACAAGAAATACATTATACATGAAGGAAGATGGTGGTACAACGTTAATCAAATCAGCATGAAGAAACAAACGGAAGACTGTTAGATGTATTCAGTGGGTATCAGCATGCAAAAGGGATCAGCTAATTGAAAGAGTTGCACAGGCTACGTTTATGCAAACCAAAGACAGAAGAGAAATATGGATATAAGACTGAACTGCTTCACTGTGTGTCCTATCAAGTAACATGCTCCATTCAAGGAATAATCGTTATCCAAGACAACCACAAGAATCCTGAAAGTTTATATGCCTCTAAAGAATTGCTATTACAAGCCAAAATACATAAAAGAAAGAACGCAGTTAAAATAATTATTTTGAACAGAAGGGAATTAACCTAAGCAGCACATCATTATAATATATGAATAACAGTATTACAATATAACATTTTAAAAAACAAAAAGCCTTTTCTTTCTCATCATGCACTTTCTGCAGTATTATACAGCTATTTGTGGGTAAAGACTGAACACTTGCTCTTCCTCCATATTCAAAATTGTTACAGAAATATCCAAAGAGGAAGTGACAGTCTAATTTGAGATAAGGTCATAAAAAAAATAGTAGCACAATAGAAATTGATTCGCAAGCAACTGAGCCAGTAAAATCCAGTCTCCTAGAAAAGTGTGTCAAAGTGGTAGGAAGAGTTCAGACTGCAGTCTCTCCTTCAGCAGGCATCTTTCCATCTGCCTGCTGCCAGAAAACTTGTAAGTTTATTGATGATAAACTTCTACCCCTCTCACAAATGCAACTAGAATTGGTTAAAAGGTTTAAAATCTATTGAAAGCAAGAGGAAAAGACAGATATTCACAGAGAATTGCACATGACCTCTATTTTCTTAGAAAACCAGGCTAAAAATACCTATACACTGACCATAGATAGCTTGGTCTTGAATTTGCAGTGGCTTTTACAAGACTGACTTGTGTGGTCAGATTTACTTCTCCTTCCATCCAGATGGATGTATTCCTTAATGCAGGTATACAGAGACAAAGGGAAAACTGTATCCTTAAGAAATGACAGAAGGAAAAACAGAGTTAACTAACACTCGTTTTCCTCTTAAGAGGACATCAATGTTGTCTAAAGCATCAGGCCCATGAAACCAAAACTGCCTTAAGCAATATGGCATGATGCCTTCTGTCATCCCAGGGAGCAGGCATTTGGGCAGGGAGAAGGCTCTGCACACCCATGCCACTACAGCTACCCGTCTGAAAATGGAGCGTGAATTCCTCATGTCAGGTAACACCCCAGAGTACCTGACAGCAACTTGGCCTTTCCCAAAAGTCCTTCAAACAATAGCATTTTGGCTGGACTGCATACTCAGGGCCACAGCAGATCCACCATCCTAAACTATCCTGCAGATCATGCTGCATGCATAGCTTCAGCAGTCATCTAGCACACTCATCTGTGGTGATAAAAAGAGTGATCTGCCAGAAAGGTCCTTATAAATACCTGAAAAAGATAAATAACTCCAGATTCCTCATTACTGCAAGCATTCAATGAAGCACCTGCAAACACAGGTTGGGCAGAGAAAGGATTTACAGCAGCCCTGAAAAGAAAGACTTGGGGATACTGGTTGAGAAGCTCAACCTGAGGCAGCAATGTGCACTGGCAGCCCAGAAAGCAAACCACATCCTGTGCTGTGTCAAAAGCAGCATGACCAGCAGGTCAAGGGAGGTGATTCTGCCCTTCTACTCGGCTCTTGTGAGACCTCACCTGGAGGGCTCCATCCAACTCTGGGGCCCCCAACATAAGAAGGACACAGACCTGTTGGAGGCCATGAACATCATCAGAGGACTGGAGCACCTCTTCAATGAGGACAGGCTGAGAAAGTTGGGGTTGACCAGTCTGGAGAAGAAAAGACTCCGAGGAGACCTTATAGCAGACTTCCAGTACCTAAATGGGTGAAAAAGCTGGGGAGGGTCTTTTTACTAGGGAATGTAGCAATAGGACAAGGGGTAACAGTTTTGAAGTGAAAGAGGGGAAACTTAGATTACATATTAGGAAGACAATCTTTACTATGAGGGTGGCCAGGCACTGGAACAAATTGCCCAGAGAAGTTGTGGATGTTGTTGATCCCTGGAGGTGTTCAAAGCCAGGCTGGATGTGGCTTTGAACAACCAGATTTAGTGAAAGATATCCTTACCCATGGCAGGGGGTTAGACTAGACCCTTCCAACCCAAACTGCCATGTGATTCTATGATCAGCGATAACCTGGCTTCTTTGCCACTTCTGCTGCCCCATCAGGAACAGACCATATGGGCCTGCCACAGTCTGTGAATACCAACTACCGGCAACAAGAGGCAGCTACTCTGAGTCTGCATTGCTCAACAAAATGAAACCTTTGTTATCAGCACACCCAATTCTAGAAAGGACATACTTCAAGGGCAACGTGATGACAAAGACATTAGAAGTAATATTGTTAATATGTACTTTGGGAAAGCCAGTATGGGTGGGATGGTACCCAGTCGCTTTGGACAATTCTGCCACATATGGCCCCTAACAGATATTGTTTAAAGGAATTCAAGATTAGATTCTAGATATATAGATACAACATTATATATATAGATAGATGTATAGACAAAAATAACTACACGTAATAGGAGATTAATGTCTGTGAGATGAAGAAATCCACACATGGCTCCTGCTATGGATCTTCATCAGTAATAAAACACGAAGCAGACCATCTGGTAAACAGCAATAGCAGAAATAATTAGCACAGGAAGACGATCACATAACAGATTATGGTGGGCCAATAATGGATTGTTGCGTTAATATATTTTCCTAAATTCATATTCCTCACTAGCTAAATATAAGTCTCCTCCACAAGGGCTGGATGTGTACAACAGTTGTCAGGTATTATCCAATTTTCACGCTGCGGATGACCTGTTTACTAGAGGCTGGAGCTGGGATGAAGGCAAGTCAGATGAAACCAACTCCAAGAACCATAGTGATAGCTTTTACAGATTACCCAAGTTCGTAGTGGAGTTCTATAATAACAAGAAATAACCCCAATGCTCCTGAAACAGAACAGTCTGAATTTCCAAGTGAAATCAAGAATAAACAAAGATTCTAAAAGTCTGGAACATCACTAGTCACAAGAAAAGCTGTGATCAATACAAAGTTGAGCACTAGTGAAAAAATTATGTCTGAACCTGCTAAATCAGAATCTATTATTTTCCAGACAAACTACAAGACCCATCTTCACTCCCGAGTATTTCAGATCATCCTTTGGATATTATATGGTGGGAAAAGCTTACATTAAGTTATTTTTAGTCCATTTCTTCAACCATAAGTCTTTTCCATTCAATATAAACAAGATGTAGTTGCACTGATCTATCATAGCACTACCTGCAGGATAATAGCAAACTATTTTAATGCAACAAGCTACCACTTACTTGCTATTTTTTGATGGAAAAGATGCTATGAAGAGGAAATAACATCATCTTGCCAAGACTAGAACCATTTTATGATTTTTTTCCTCACAGTAATTAAATCTACAAGACACATCAGTTGGCTTTCTCTTTTCCTAATCTTCCTCAGCCTGAGGAAGGACACTTATGGTGTCACCACTATAAATGGCACCATCAGCAAACAATCAAGCTATTTGAAAATCCGTTTTGTACTAGCAGTGCCAGCTCCAGTATTCCCTGACAGCATATGCAGAAAAGCTGTAAGCATTTCTGATCTGATTATGAAATAGAAAAACCATTCCCATTACTTTGCAGCATGCAGCTAGAGGAACAAGTGCATTTTCAACAGCTCCTCCCAGCCATCAGAAGTGGAAAAATAGAAGTTACCATTATGATCTTTTTGTCTGATCTCCTTCAAAAGGTCAGAGAAAGATGAACACTATGAGCTGCTTTCTGCAAAGCCGAAAGGCTCCTGGCTTATAAAAAGAACAGCTGACCACAGCCTAAGTTAGACACAACAGAATTGCTGAAGTGAGTTGTGGGTTAGTTTGTAATCATTTTCCATTTTCTTTTTGTAACTCAAGACACAAAAAGGAATACAGTTAAAAAGTAAATCTCCCAATTAAGCCATAAACTATTAACTGGCTAATTGTTAATGCAACTTCACAGAAAACACTGTGAGGAGTAACAGGTACCAATTCCCCTGCTACATCAGATCTCTAGGAGAGAAAGAGTCTACGTGAGCAGATCAAGCTGCGGGATCATCAGAGTTGTTCTTTTTTCCTGAACCAGCACTGGAAGAGCAAACAACAGTTTTCTGCCAGCCTATGAGAGCGTTCTTGTAAATACAGCAGATACACTGAAGCCATTCATACCCCCAGTATGGCACCGCAGCCAAAACTCACGGTTAAGACAGCAGCCTTGTCCTTTGGTTTAACTGAAACAAAAGTTGTCAGAAGTTATAACAAAAAAAAAACAAACCAACACCCAAAAAAACCCCCAACAAAAACAAAAAAAACACCTACACCACAGAAAATATGACAAAGACTCAGAATGCAGTACTGGAAAAAAATGTTAGAAACGAAAGCAGTTAGACACATAGTCTTTCCCCCTCCCAAAAAAATAGCGGGAAAACAAAAAAAGTGAAATATGAAAAAAAACAGAATGTAAGTGAAGAGAACTCACGTTACACTATGCTTCAGGGCAAAAATCCACAATAATTGTTTGTAGATGATAAACACATGATGTGATCTAGTAGATCCCAGAACAGGAATCAGGGCAATTTAGGAGGCCAGCCAGAGCACAGAGGGGGTGGGGGTGGAAATAAACCCTCTGTTTACCTAAAGGATGTCTCATTCAACGTAATTATAATCAGATTGAAACACCCATCACTGTACTCATATTTCAATCACAGATGGTTTCTCCCCCTCATGAACAATATACAGATTGCACAAGAGGATAATGAAACATGATGGCCAGGGAAAGGAGGAGCAAAGGAATAAAACTTCATCATGAAAAAAAAAAAGCCCCATATTTTTCAAGTAGCACCCGAGCAAAAGCAAAGCTTTCCCCTCCCTGCCTTTTTTGTTTGTTTGTTTCACTCGATCTTGCTTCTGTTGGGTATTTTACAAACTTCAAGTCAGGCTACTTTGACAGATTTCCTAACGTTGCTAACATCCAACATCACCAACATTTCCTAACTTCACTCAGATTCTCCCATGCTGTAAAGTCCAATCTTTATGGGGACTAATACAAGTACGTTAGTATAATATAAGCATAAACAAAGCAGTTTGTTTAAAGGCACAGATCTGCCCCTCAGCACACCACATGCCCACACACCCTTCTCCCCATTCCCTTACCCCTTTACCACATCTCAGGTCTGGAAGAGAAACATGCAAAAGCAGACAGAAAAACCAACAACCAGGAGTTTAACTCTGGACTCCTGATGCCATCTCCCCAGCAGCGCTCTGCCCAAGAACACTGTAGCTTCAGCTCTGGCCACCCCTGGGTCAGCACTGATAAGCTGATGCGATATGAAGAAATCCATTTCACAATGTAAACAGTTGTTTGGCTACACTGGAATGATGTAAACAAACGGATCTATTTATAAATCATCACTCAGGCTTGTTGTAGAACAGGGAATAATATGTTCCAGGGGCAAGAATTACAGTACTTCCAAGAATACAGTGGAAATGCAAACAACTTGTATCCCTTCCACCAGTCTTGCCCCATTGACGCTGCCTGTTCCAGCTCTTTAGCAACAATAAAAACAGAGCGATACAGGACCTGATTTTTCAGGAATGAGACACCCTTGATTTAAAAAGGCATTGGGGGGG